>JAPYYW010001028.1:0-62619 GCA_030522545.1 Cremastinae sp. A BG-2022a
ATAATTGAACACGTTCCAAAAGTTTGACGATGCTTCGTGTATTAGTAATTATAGCAAAGAACGTGAACGTATAGCCACAAAATTGTATTAATTCAACTTCCAGAAATCAATTCACAATATGGGTTTTGAATCAGTAAAATATAAAGTCACAATTTGGACGTGAATTCGAAGTTGATTTTTTTTTCAATGTTAAAATGTACGTTACTGAATAACGTAAATGTTCCAATAATTGAATATGTTCTAAAAGTTTGACGATACTTCGTGTATTTTAGTAATTATAATAAAGAGCGTGAACGCATAGCTACAAAAATGTATTAATTCAACTTCCAGAAATCAATTCACAATATGGGTTTTGAATCGGTAAAATATAAAGTCACAATTTGGACGTGAATTCGAAGTTGATTTTTTTTTCAATATTAAAATGTACGTTACTGAATAACGTAAACGTTCCCATAATTGAACACGTTCCAAAAGTTTGACGATACTTCGTGTATTAGTAATTATAGCAAAGAGCGTGAACGCATAGCCACAAAATGTATTAATTCAACTTCCATAGAAATCAATTCACAATATGGGTTTTGAATCGGTAAAATATATAAAGTCACGATTGGGACGTAAATTCGAAGTTGAATAATTTTTGAATTACTTTAAGAAAACAAAAACCTTATTTTCCGGAGTATGAAAAAAAGGGAAAATAGACAGAATTTTTCTCGAGAAGATTCTTAACACTCGCAATTGAATAATTAATTCGTGAAAAAAAATTATATGATTGTAACTTTTAATTTTTTTGCGATGAATTTGTTGAAAAGAGCGCAAGAACTTTAGAAAATTGGTATAAATAGTTCTCGTTCACATACCTTGACTTCATTACGAAGTACACGCCAAGTTTCGACTCCCAGTGCTTCCGGCTGCATACTAACGTACATTTTCGGTACAAGAGTGTCATCACTGTGGACATAAGCTGCGGCGAGTAAGAGATCGAGGGAATCCGCAGGAGCCTATAGAAAAACATAAAATTTTTATGCTTTGTTATACCGAAGCAATAAAACCGATTCGCTTTCTATTATTTTATTTTCAATAAAATTTTATTAATTGAAATAAAATAATATAAATTATAATATTACTTTTGTTTCAACGAATCTAATGTCCTTTCGTATGCTGCTGAGAGTATGATGAGCGAAAAGACGCTCGTGAGGTTGAACCTTCGCCGACCAATATTTGTCGGTGAGTTGGACTCTTTCACCGAGCACCGGGCCACGTGGTAACCAAAAGCCTTCGCTCGAGACATCCGGAATGGGGTAAGGATTGCGAATGGGTGCAACCAACGGCATTCGAGGCCACAAGATTAACCTCGTGACAATGCGATTTCTCGATCAGAAGAAAACGTCAATCTGTCATTCAAAGCATAATTATTAATAAAAACTCATAATAAGTATCAAACAAAGAAATAACACTACACCGATTTTCAAAAATGATCAACCGAATAAAATATTATTTTTTTTAAGTAAATAAATCTAATCGTAACGATGGATAATTTACTTTTTACAGGAATAAAAATAAAATAAAATAGAATAAGTTTTAAAAACTTTTACATATACTTTGCTGGTCAGCATTCAGACATTATTTTTTTTACAAAGTATAAGAGAGTATCTATACACTTAATTCCATTTTAAGGGTCATCTTAAAAAAATAGTTCATGGTAGATCGCAAAATGGATTCGAGGAACTGGAATTTGGCATAGCATTGCTCGTGTTATATTTCATGATAAATGTCCTTTTTTAATCATTTTTCCTAATCTTAAATTGAAAAAAATATTCAATTTTTATGCATTTTTAATACAGAATAATTTTCAAACTTGACTGTACCGAGACAACTATACCTCAAGATGGTACAATAACTACGTCAGTTTCATTCAATAATTAATCGATTATAATCATTAAAGGTTGATGGTTGCAATTATTCGACGATAGGCGACTAACTAGCTTTTATGATGAATAATTGCGTAACGAGACAGTCGAGTATTATCGTGAATCAGTCGTAGAAATGGCGTATCTTGTATTTTTCTCTTGTATTGTATATTTATCTTTAGACAAACACAATCTGATATAATTTGCCTCTTCTCGAGTCATATACTGATTTACGGTCATATATTATTTTATCCTCGACTTTATACCGAGACAGTGTTTGTTTGCGCTAAATTATGTTCCTCCACGGATCACCATGTCACTCGCTTTACTTTCCGAATACACAATATCTTCATTTCTCGTATACACAAAGCAAATAAACATGTGCAACGAGACTCCATTTTCTTTCACACTATTCACATTCGTTTCATCATTATATACTATTGTTTCATTTTTATTGTTAAACCTTTAAATATATATCATCATTAACATTTTCTATAAAATTGGCCATCGATGATTTGAATTGAAATTAAATTTGTGATCGATGGTTATTCCTGGATACTTTTTATCCGGTTTTTGTCTTATTTCTATAATCCTTACTTTAACCGTAGAGGCGCTGCAAATAATTTAGTATATCTCTAGTTTTTAATTAATTCAAAATTAAATATTTTTCTTCAATTGAGTGGGACAATTTAGCAACTACGTACAGTTCGATTTATTTGGAATCGGTTAATGTATGCGCAATTATATTTGCGAATAATTGCATGTAATTGTGTATGCCGGAAGGAGATTGAGTTTACGCGATAGTTTGCACGTTGCGAAACCGATATTTTTTAACGTCTTTTTATTTCTTCTCGCAAATTGTTGATATAAATTATCCGAAAGCTCGCGGGAATTGCGTCGCGGGGGGATAAAGCTCGCAAGCCCAATCCGCATTACAGTCGGGAGCGAGACACGATTTAGTTATCTCTGTTTGTGCGTTTGTATAAATGCATGTGTGTGTGTGTTGTTATTTGTATATGTTTGGAACGATATGAACGGGAAAGGGCGTCACATGGACGCAATTTGCAGAGAGAGTGTGCAAGCCCGCGACTACTCGGCATAATTAACACGTTAACCGACAAACTGAAATGGCTCTTGCTGTGTATAATCGGCAAGCCGTAATGAGGCGAACCACCGACCCAGCCCCGGCGATATATATCAAGAGGTTCCATCCGGTTTAAACTGCGCTTATAACTATCTCCGTGCAGGACTTTTTTATGGACCACCCTCCTCGAAATATGAGCCCCACACTCGTTTACAAAAAAGTCTTGGCTCGTTTCTTTACTATGTTTTTACGATTCAGATAAAAACTCGTATCCGCGGTAAAACTAAGAACCTCCATTGTCTTTATCATTTTTTATCTTTGCGATAGTTTCATCAAAGTGTCATTCATTTGGGATGTCGATGAAATTTTACAGGAGCCTATTTTAACACTAGCTTCTTAAAAAAATTTTTTAAATCCGTTTTTATACACCATACAATCTTCATTTAGTTGCTAAAGAGAATTTTGCATGATTTTTTTTTCGTAATTCTAATAACAGTACATCTCATTTTGGATGACTTCAATATTGACAATTAGCACGCAGCTATATTGAAATACCTTAAATTAGTATGATTTAAAAAATTATGAAAAGATTATAAATGCTGATGGGAGTGTACATATACGGCGATAAGGGTTTAAGTGGAAACGATTTTTGTAGGATTAGGTTTCATTCATAAAATCTTCATTCACGAATGAAGAAGCGAGCGAAGATTGGCCATGAATGCCTCGGTAGCTTCAGGCTTTCCGTTCACTTATTCTAGAGCATATACACTATACGTATATTATGTATAGTATATATAAAGCCGAAGTCTCTTGTTCGTCTCAATCCTAAAGCCCACAAGATTTTACTCCGAAAGCTTTTCACGTGCTCTTTCATTTTTTTTTCTTCGGTCTTCCACTCGCCCACAGTGGACAACGAAAAATGAAACATGAATGAGTTCATTCTTCGATTTTTTTGCTTCGCAGTCATGATCAATCGAACGATTAACATTCATTGCATAGAATTTTTCTTCCTGCTCTTTAATCAAGAAGTTTTCATAAAATTCCATCAAATTTTGATTACGTGCAATTTGAAATAAAAATGAAAAAGATCATTTTTATCTTTTATATTTAGTGGATGTGATTGTTGAAGACTTGAGAATAAATTCATTGTACACTTTTCCACACTCGTAAGAAACTTTGTACAATCCGGTGGAACTTGGCAGAATTTCTTTAAGATTGGGAAATGTTTTAGACAACTTTTTGCATGGTTTGATAATGGATTCAACATTATACTATTTTTTAGTACCCTGCTAATAAGGAAACTTTCTGAATTATCTAATAATGATATGCATAATGACATAGTAATTACAACCTGTAAATGTATTTTCATATATTGGTCGACATGAACGAAATGATTTTTCAGATTTGGCGTTGACATTCCTGATATAATCGTGTTGCCACTAGCTTGATCTCCCACTAATCGTTAATAAATGATTACGCATTAATATATGATTACACTATTTTTTAGTACCCTGCTATAATAAGCAAACTATCTTAATTATCTCATTATGTTATGTATAATGACACAATAATGACATTTTATAAATATATTTCAGACTTGGCATTGAGATTCCTGATATAATCGCCTTGCCCCTAGCCTAATCTTTCAATAAAATCGTATATAAATGATTACGCATTAATAAATGATTAGGCTATTTTTTAGTACCCTGATAGTATAATAAGGAAACTTTCTTAATTATCTAATTATGTTATGTATAATGACACAATAATGACATTCTGTAAATATAGTTTCATATATTTTGGTCGACATGAACGCATGATTTTTCAGACTTGGCATTGAGATTCCTGATATAATCGCCTTGCCCCTAGCCTATTCTCTCAATAATATTGTTAATAAATGATTACGCTTTAATAAATGATTATGCCATTTTTTAGTACCCTGATCTTATAATAAGGAAACTTTCTTAATTATCTAATAATGTTACGTATAATGACACATTTACATGCTGTTAATATATTTTCATACATACATTCCGAACGCATGATTTTTCAGACTTGGCGTTGAGATTCCTGATATAATCGCGTTGCCACTAGCCTGATCTCCCAATAATCGTTAATAAATGATTACGCGATTATGACACAGAGAACAGGGACAAATCCGTGTATTGGATACATATGGATATTGGCATAGGGGGACCGGGGGGGGGAAGGATGTGTTGCTGGAGATCGATAGAGAGGATCGGATTGTTGATTTAGGGCGTGCAACGAACGACAGGAGCGAACGCACGGGGCGCTTAGCCGTGTGTGCACCGCGAAGGCCCGAAAGCTCCCTCGATCGGAACTCCAGCACGCGCCACGATTACGCGATTACGCGTGTCATCTCTCGCGCTCTGTTTCGACGTCCCGGCGTGTGTGCCGTGCGTTTAGGTTGCGCACAGGACGGGCTTCTTCTTGTCATCCCGCTCGAAATCGTCCCGGGGCGATCGCATCCCGGGAGAGGGAGTAATGACGCGGAAGACACCCTCGCATACGACACTCGCTCGCCCAGTGTCTCTTCTCCATCTCCCGTTCGTTGCGGGATAAATGAAGACGGGAATAACTCGCGGAAAATTTGGCATCTGCCGAGAGAACGAACGATCCCGCGTGCATGTACCGGAGAATTCAGACTTCATTCGAAATCCCTCATCAATTTTCCCTCGGCGCATTATTTTCACCGATTCCGCGCGCCGATGGAACAAAAAACGCCAAGTCTTTGCTATATACGAAATGTCGAATCATAAGATATCGTGGTTGAATGAATTTTAGGATATGTTATAGACGGAAAAAAAAGTTATTTTGTTTTTCAGAATAAATTCATGAAATTTTTAATGCTGTTAATTGAATAACTTTTTTCAATAGATGTTTCGTTGAAGGTTGGTCAGTTGTCATCGTCGTTATCGGTTGTCATCGTCACTTTAGCACATATTTTTTTATAATTTAAATTGTACATTCTTCAATAATTATATGCACCTTAATCATTTAATTTTTTACGCGCGTTACATAATTTTATTATGCCAATGATAAGACGAATTAGAAAAATGATGGAAACTGCTATTTTATAAATTATAAAAAAAATTAACATTATATATAGAAAATGCTCTCCATGTATATGTACACTGAGAAAAAAATGTATTAAAATGAAAAAAAATTTGTTGTTTTAAACAAATTATTGGGTTGCATACGTCCATACAAATATTTTTGTACCACAGTATATGTATAGTAACTCCTTCAATCATTCCAATATTCCAGATAACAAAATCTTGAGATTATTGAACATTACTTGAATTATTTCAAAAAAAAATTTGGTTGATCTGTTATACTGTTGGAGTTGAGTTAACTCAATGCAGTTTGATCAGATTTACATTTATTTTCTTTAACTAATCACAGGGTACCGATAACAATAAAATATAAAATATCCACGAAAAAAAATACATTTTCAATCCTCCATAATAATTTTTTGAATACTTCAATTATGTCGTTTAATCGATATATTATATATGTATTTCATTGAATATAGCTTAATTACTTAATTCAAGTGCACTTAATACAAGTAACAAAATATTTTTTTTAATCCTTTAATATTTTCATTAACGTAAACTGTGTTTAACAAAATTATTTTGTCGCATTAACAACAGATTTGATTAAATGTAAAAAATTTCTAAAAAAGTAAAACAGGCAAAAAATGTATTTGTCTCTCTTTCAAATTTCACCTATATTTATTACGGGGGAGAATTTTCGCATTGTTTTCACGCGACGTTTCCTCACCCTTTTTCCATCTCTCTCTCGTTCGTTTTTCTCATGACGAGTCGAATGATATTTTATTCCCCGCTGTCGGGTATTTTATTCGTCATTCTCTCATTGTTGCTCATCGAAATGTAGTTACGGAGGCGAATACGGTGGAGAGCTAGAGAGAGAGAAAGAAAATGGGGCGTTTCGGTCTCCCACGCGTGATTTGCCGGAGATATATTCGCGGAGAATCTCGGACGTGTGCAATGACGTTTGTGTGTCGGAGAATAAGGATGAGGAAGCAGGAGGGACACCGCAAGCTTTCGAAACGTGTGTGTCTTTGTGCGCACGCGGAGGCCAATATACATTCTAGCGGAGCAACGAAACCCGGCCAGTGAGAAGCGACGCTGCGAATTAAGGGCGAGTCGGATAGGCACGTGCCGTCACGTGACACCGACGCTTTTGTACAAACAGCATTATGCACGACCGTGCTAACATAAATTACTGTGGGTTTAATATTGGACGTAACATCGTTGTTATTCCCTCACTCCTCTCTCTCTCTCTCTCTCTCTCTCTCTTTTGCTAAATCGCATTACACCTTCCATGTGTTTTCTCGTGTGTGGTCTGCCCCAATCCCTCTACAACCAGCAACGTGCGCTAAAGCGAGTAGTTATTACAAACGATCTAGCGATGAAAAAACAAAAAAGCGAAAGGCCTTATCGATACACGTTATTCTAAAGTGAGGATGTAATTTGTAAAATACAAACATTTTGCCAATATACATTTTGTCTCTTAGCTGAACTATCGATGCTGAATTTGAAATTATTTATCGGTTCTCAAGGTATTTTAATTATTCAAACAATTAAATGAGAATAATTTTAAGGAAGCATTTGAAATTATAAATTACAGAGATGTACGATACTAAAAACTTATCTTATATTAAAAAAGACATGAGGCCTCTAATCGATTCATCGGAATAGAGGGTATTATGTGGAGCGCATTAACTTTTGGCTAATCTCTACTCATTAAAAAAAAATTTAACATGCGCTACTTTGGAAATAATGACCTTGATTTTTAAATCATTAATTTCATCTTGCAAAAATTTTCAGGAATTACCTATTATGAATTCGATATCGTCGAGGATACGAAAAGATATCGTCACTTGAAATTTTGAAATTTTCCTATTTTCGATTCTCGAAAAATCAGGCAGAAGGTCCTTGAACACGCTAAATTTTCTCAGCTCATGTGAAATAAACTTGCAACACAATTTTCTATTATTTATACCAAGTATACCTAGATAAATATACCTAAATAGTTCGGGGATCGTAAACATGAAAAAAAAGAGAGACAACTCATCAAGCGTAACGAGGAAAAAAAAATTTCAAATTTTCGTTAATCCCTCGGTCATTAGGGTTTCCATGGTGATCGGTCGAGATCGAGTCAAAAACCGAACAAGGTCTGCTTAATTGGTTTTCCGACTAAATTTTGAATCAGTATGTCGGTAGAAAGTGTCGGGGTAAGACGTGTCGGGTCTCTCCAGGTAGTTCATAACCGAAAAACATTTTGTAGCAATTCGACAAGTTCAATCGAGTGTTAGTTTCAGTGTAATATTCAATCATACGAAAAGTGAATAGTTTAGTGTTTATAATTTATAATATCGTTTTAAAATACTGTTAAAAAATGTTAATGTGGATGTATCTTATATACTAAAAAAGTGATTAAATCTTTAAACAATTAATCGAAATAGAGCGCATTATGCAAAGTTGTATGAAGAACAGCAAAATATCAATTCAAACACGCGTCAATAAAAATCAGCCGCGTTGTCGCTCGTAAAATAAAATACATACGAATCATAATTTTTAATTTATATCGAGGACAAATGTACAAAAGTTCCATAGAAAGCAATGCTATATCTCAGCAACAAGATTGAAATTGGCGCAGTTTCTTTTTACGTTTTATTATATAAAAAAATGAAAAAATAATTCATAACAAGTGTCGTCAGTCCACTAAAGTTTTGGTTTTAACGGTGTACAAGTATTTTTCGACCTTATCAATTTTTGGAACAGTTTATATGGTAGAAACCCACCCTTGAAATATTTTATTAATTCTTTAAATTAAAGACAGATTATAACGCTCTTATTTTTTAAATATTCCATCGTATTCAGTGACTTTCTTTCGTATTCGTCTAATCGATTGAATTTATAAAAATATATATTGACGCGGCCAATTTTGGTGATTGATACTTTCGAGCTCGAGCAAGGTCCGAGTGATCTCGATCGGAGCTCGCTTACGATTGATGCCCCGCGTGGTAAGCCACAAACAGTGCGGCCACGCATTTAGTCCCGGACAGCGGATACTTGCCAGAATGAAAGCCATTCGAGGAGAACGCATGTACGAGAAACAGGAGCATACAGCAGAGGGATGGGCAACGGAGAAAGAGATGAGCAGTGGGAAAGAGATCGCGAACGGACATACACAGAGCCGCATATTGAGCTTCGATCCGGCTTGGCACTGGATGGCGGTCGCGGCCGCGGGGATAAGCCCTCTCGAACCTAATCCTGCTTGATATCCTCCAGTCGATATGTATATTTATATTTATACAAGTTACACATACCCTTACATGAATACATTCACATGAACAATAATTTGTCACATATGCACACAAAGATGTCCATAATATTATATTATTATCTTTGAGACACAAAATATATCATAATGTGCACATTATACACATTGTAGTATTTAACTAGTATGTTTAGAAATTTTTATAAAGCTCTCGATCTGTAAATTTTGTTGAAAGTATAGAAAAAGGAATTTTATTTATTTTTAAAGTTATTAGGGTTGAATCTGTAGAAGAACGATATTTAAGAAGTCTAATGTGATGTTATACTTGGAAAAAAATGAATTGTAACAATTATTCATTGTACTGTTGTACACACGCTTGAGCTGTTCGAAATATGTTCTTCAAAATATATTGTATTTCGTTTACCCTTTAAGGGTATTCATAAAAAATGTTGATTAAAAGAAAAATAGATCATTTTGGGATAAAACGATTGAAAAAGTTCCCAGCTACAATATCCGCGTGAAAAAACCTATCTTTACCGACCATTCAATAAAAATATTCGTAATTAAAAATTCGATTTCTAACATTGAGTAGATGCGAGAACACAATTCCGTACCTTTATTTAAAAAAAGCAATTGTTTTGCACATGAGTGACTTATTACAAAAACTATTTATTATATTCATTAAACACTTTTAAACAATGTAGGACAATGGAAAACTTGATATTTCGGTCCTTTTGTATTAATTATTAACGATAAATGATGATAAAACGTTACCCAGAGCTCTATATAGTAATACACCAAGCATTGACAGGTTTCCTAACCTTCATCAAAACAACAACTTTAATAAAAGTTTTAACGTTACTAAATATACTTTTTGGATCACCACGATAATTCTCAATTCCTAAAAATTTAACCATTTATTTTAGTATTTTCTAATTGCACTAAAAAGCATGTTCAAAAAAAAAAATTTGTAAAAAGAACTCGACTTGGAATACATCCTTAATTCAGTTAAATAAAATAATATTTCAATTGGAATAAAAGGACCAAATAATTATGAAATAAATCAAATATCCACGTAAATAATGAAAAAATTGACAGAGCGTGTGCAAGACCTAAAATGATGATTTCGCACGAGGTCGGTATTCACAGATTTTTGTGGGCTATCGTAAAACTTGGAGAAATGTGGTGAAACGTTGTCGAGAGGATATTGTTCGTAGTGCACCGGGGAGGAGAGAACAATGGCTGAACAATAGCGCGAGATCGTTCTCTGTGGAAAAGAGAGAAAGAGATATCTGGCGCTAGGGCCAAACCCGGCTTACGTGCAAATACAATTATATCTCGTGAACTCGATTACCATTTAAATGGAAACAAACGGGGAAATGCTAAAATAGACCAACCGCACACTTCCTCTTTCTCTCTCTCTCTTTCTCTTTTCGTCCGCGCATTCAAATACTGACGCGGCCATTTTGGCTCTGAAGAATTGCACACCTATCGCTTCTTGCACTGATGCTTCTCGTTAAAGTTTTACCCATTTCTAGAAAGCATTTATTTTAATGTTCCCGAATCTCAATAGATCATGTTGTTTTCAAAATTTTCTGCTTTCGCTATAATTTTTTTATTTAATAAATTTTAATATCAGCTGAAATTTTTATCCAAAAATAAATATCTGGTTTTATGTACAATTAATAAGTATACCATTAAGAATGTGTAAATCAATTAATTAAGTAATCGAAAAACTAATTAATCGGGGAAAATATAAAGATGTGTTTTGGGCAAAAATGAGTGTTTTATCGCAATCAGAGGTTTAAGGGATTTCGATAGCCTTGGCGAAAACAAATGAAGTTTTACATGTTAAAAGTATAGGGAATCGAAATTCATTAAGAACACGATGAAAATTTGAAAAAACGTTCTTTGCCACTAAACAAATTTATATATATTTCATGGTTCAATTGTTCGGAAAATAATTAGACGAAAATTCGAAAAAAATTCGTGTTTACGCATTTCATATGAAAGAATATCCTCTCCAAATGTGAACGAATTTTTATTATTTCGTTATAACTATCGAAACCCCTTAAGAGTCAGACGAAAAGAAAAAAAATCTCGTCGACGTCAATTTTCCACAGCCCATAATGTAGTATATCGGGTCGCTCCCATATTATTATACAGTTAATTTCTTAATGAAGCGGATCGACGTGGGGTGGAGTCGCGGACGATCAGTCGCGAGGAGAGAAAAAGTTTTCGCACCGATTTCACGGGCCACCTGTCGCACTGAAAAGCAAGAGAGGAAACCGAGTAACGGAAAGGACTCGCTCCCCAGCATTTGTCTCGCTTCGAGAATTGGACACGCGCGGGGTGCAGGGCGCATTATTTTACATCGAGGGTCCTGGAAGCGTCGCGCGTTACATTTCCCCGCTAGGAATAGCCAATATTCGACGATTAGTTCGAATTCATTAGGCAAGATAACGAGACAGATTTTACGGATTTCCATCGTCTCCTCCCTATATACTTGAACTCGCTCAATCTTCATTCTGCTTCCTTCGTCAACATCGAATACATTAAAAGTTACATCATATAATTCACTTCCATTTATTTTATTTCTACGCATATTTATTTTTTTATAATTTTCCCAATATTCTTTTGTTATTTTTTTCAACAGATTTTCACTCCTTGCACCAACATCAGACATATACCAAAGACACGTATCATAATAGTAGTTTTTATCATAGAGATAATTGTTCTTATCGATGAGTTTTTTAAATCTTTATATTTATCAATTATATTCATTGAATGTCATAAAAATTTCTAAAACATCTTATTTAACTCAATGAAAATTTATATTTAATTAATTTTTTAATATTAATCCTCGATGCGATTAGGATTATTTTCACTTGACTTTTGAGGCATTCATGACTCCGAAAAATACAAGAATCGGGATTAGGTTAAGCTGATGGGTATGTGTGCAGCATTGAAGCTGTATCACCTGGCGACCCTCGAGTCCTTATACTGGAGTGATGTTCATTCGTGCCCTAAATCTCGGGTTAGCAAAATTGAGGAAAATCTGCTGCATCGTGTTCGTCACGAATCGAAACGAAAGCAAACTTGCATCAACAACACACATATGGTGACTTTCTGTTTCCCGTTCCAACATTTTCCACAAAGCTGAATCAACATTTTGGTCCATTGTCTGCGTACGAGCATCACGGATGGACTTTGAAGCCACAATAATGAAACGATCCAATGGCACGCGTCGAAAAAGCAACGAGCGTCATCGACAAGAGTCCCCCAAAACGAGTCTCTCATTTCTCGCCGCAATGTCAAAATGTTGACCCGATTATTCTCAAATGTTAATAGTACCGGACATACGATGCCACTTTTCCGAACATATATCAGACAGTGCCAAAGAAATTTTAATTCCACTCGAATCTGAATCCGAATTAATTCGACGAGACGACCCAATGGCACGCGTCCAAAAACCAACGAGCGTCATCGACAAGAGTCCCCCAAAGCGAATCTCTCATTTCTCACCGCAATGTCAAAATGTTGACCCAATTATTCTCAAATGTTAATAGTACCGGACATGCGATGCCACTTTTCCGAACATATATTAGACAGTGCCGAAGAAATTTTAATTCCACTCGAATCTGAATCCGAATTAATTCAACGAGGCCAAACGAGCAGAGATTATATGGGCCCATTCTTTCGGTGGCTGATTCGTCGGAGCCCCGCGATGACATGCGCGCACGGTGCAGGATCTCGCGAACCGATTTGCGGATGACAACGGAAGAGCTGCGCCCGGGGTGGATGTATGAGACGTGTGTGGGCTCTGGCGAGATATGTGTGCGGTCAAAGCTCGGCGGACGTTATTATATCGTCCGAAACGCTGACAAAGCCGAGCCAAGAGTATGGCCAAAAGGGAACCACAATTGTGGAGGCGGCCAACGGAAAGCGGGCTTTCAGATGGTAATGAAACAGGGAACGCGCTCGCGTCTAATATACACCGCGAAGTTATACGATGACCGGAGTAACTTTGATGGAGCTTTTCGCTCTGAAGCCAGCCCGGGATGGAAGTCTCGTGTGATGGAGACCACCCGTTGGACAAGCCACGCGTTACGTACCGCGAGAACCAAACCAAATATTGGCAATATCCCTCGCATCATTGTTGCAGAAGACTCGCTGGCATCAGTTTTCCCCCCTAACCAAGCGAATATCATTCTCTCACACTCGCTCATATCGTTTCTCTTCCATTCTCATGTAAGCATGCAGATATACACATATATAAAGTATATTTCCATATATCGTTCACGCGCACATGTCTGAATTTATTTCTTGGCTTTGGGCATAAAAATGACTTTGGATGTAAAAGAGCAATATCAATTTTGATTTTTTCTCTCTCTCTCTCTGTCTAATGAGTTTAGAAAGTCACTTTTATTGTGCTTTCATTAATCTTTCTTATTTTAGATGGGAAAGATTAAGATACAGGGAAACTAGGAACCTATACGTTACTTTTAGTCTACATAAGCTAACTAGGAGTTGGGTTACTTGTAGTTCAAGTTTTACTTCGTAGCTTATCGAACAGTTGACCTATTTCGATCAAATAAGGTACCTGTAAAATCGATTTTTTTTAATATCAATTTTCTTTATAGAAATTATAAAAATATTTAATCTTTTAGAGATTAAAGATTTAAAATGATTATTTAAACAATATTAAATAATTGTAAAAAATAGTGTTCCACACAATTCGCCAATTATTCTTTCGTTGTTTTTGTATATTTATAATTCCTTCTTTTTATATTTCGTTCTTATCGAAGTTATTATTTTCCTTAATTCATTGTATTCTTTGCAAATGGTAACGCATTAATCCTTATTCATTGTCTTGTTAAAAATTATAAATTTGTTTTTGGCTCAATTACTGTGAAAAATTAAAGTGCTATTTTATGTGAAACGTTTCAGGACACTCTCCGAATGACTAAGACAGGGTGAACCCCCTCGATTCGAGTTGTACATCGAGTTGTATTTTAAGTAACGATAATTCATTATGAAACAAAACCCTACGCAGAGTCGCGAGAATAATTATAGCTCGGAAATTCGGCGAAGGGTGAGAATCGTTTTCCGCTTCGTTGTTCTTCTTTCGTGCATCGGCGAATGGTTGAACATAATCAGAAGAAATTTCATTCAAAAACCGTCTCTTGTATTACAAATAAAATAACAAAAACTATCTATTTTTATTCATACATTTACTCAATTATATTATTTGACTTTCTTTTACGTTATGAAAAAAAAACCTTGAGTAACTTTAGAAAATATTTTTTAAAAATCTATAAAAATGAATATAAAGCCTACAGTGTCATTTTTCATTATTGCAAAGTGAAATTTTTTGTTTTTATAAATATCTATACTACATATGTTAATGGTGTTGAGAGAAAAAAAAGATCAAAACTGCGTACATAGCATCGAACAGGAAAATTGATGTTGGCTGCAGCCTTTTGTTGCTTAGCCTTTGATATACGAGAGTACCGTAAATGGTCGTTTACATAAGGGCTTTACGTGTGTATATAAATTTTTACATATGTATCGGGAAATACATAGACATTGGTGGATACTGCAGAATTTTGGCTGCCTCGCGATTTCATCTCCTCTCGCACGTTTTGCGCCCCTTTGGCTCCTCGTCTCTCTTTGCCTCATACATATTCATCAAACGCTAATTAATCATCGCCAGCCAGCCCACAACAGAGAAGAGCTCCACCCTCGAGAAACAGGACACCCGGAATTTAGCTCTCTCTCTCTCTCTCTCCCGCTTTCTCTTGCAGGCTCACCAAAAATTTACAAACTCCCTCTATTCGAAAAAGAATCCACGACACGCATTACGAAGTCGATCTGCACTGTTTCCTCCGCGCTTGAAACTCCATGCAGATTTCGTGCTCCATCGAAAACCGTTGAATTATGTGTTCTCGCGTTTACGTGAAATATGTGTGTTTTCCCGAACCCCTCTTGCGCCTTTCTTTTTTCTTCTATTTTAAAAGCGACCCTGAAGTCATCGTCATATTTATCGAACCATCAATGCACAGAAAGTATAATCACGATGGTATAGAAGTTATACGATAAACTATACTAATAATTTAAAAACTAAAATATATTTAAAATAGTATCTAAATAAAATATATTTAGTTTTATAATAAATTTATCAGTATAGTTTTCAATTTTATATGTAGTAAGATCTACCATATTTATCTCTTGGTGGGGATGCATTTTATCTTGCCTCGAAAATTATAAATTAATTTTGTTTATAATTTTTTATTTAATTAATATTATAATTGTAAAAGAATAATATATTTTGATTGATGAATCAACGCCGAGCTGAAGGTATTTGCATGAAATTTAGATATATAATAGGTTTCTTTTGTGAAGTAAGTACTTACAATGAAAGATTTTATACGAAATCGTTTTCTCAAGATGTTGTTCAAATTTTGCAAACTCTAAATATCTTGACTTCTGGGTCGTGAAACTTCTTGAAATTTTTCACAGCTCTTTATTACACTTCAAAGACGCTTTCTTTAGTTTTTAAAAAAATCCTAAGATTATGATTTTTGTTAATTATCATACATACGTAATAAGTACAGGTCACCTTAGACGACCTTAAATATTGAGTATGTTCTCGAAACAATTTCCAACATTTTTAAAAATAAACTTCAGCTCAAAAACCACATGATATGCAAATAAATTGAAATAAAAATTTTTGATTCGTCTGTACCTGTTACTTTTTAGGATATACCATTGTCAATAAAACTTTTACATATTATATCATAGATGATATGAATCAAAAATGATATTCAGAATTTTCATCAGAAAAAAAATTTCTAATTTCTAATTTCTTTTTCTTATACATTATAATTTATAAATTCATAAAAATCAGTAATGAGCCTTTCGGTTATCAACTAAGAGCGACGTGCATTTAGCATTTTTTAAAAAATCATCCCTTAAGTAAGGTCCATTTTCCACCTTCGTAACCGATGCATAAACAAAAAAACCACGAATAAACGCTACAAAATTATTAAATAAAATTCTAATCCTAAATAAATTAAACTATCACGTGCGTCTATATAGCGAAGCAAGGGTTAGAACAAAAGTTGCTTACAACATTATAAAAGAACGAGTTATTGAGATTAATATGACATAGAATTATGAAAATAGTATATAAAGTTAGTATAATCAAAATGATATTTTTGAAGAAAGCGAGATGAAATGCACGGAGTGCGCTTATTCTTTTGAAATTGAAAGGCAGTCACGCGTTTTGTCTGAAGAATAAATAAATTTAAACGCAGAATGGACAAAATCGGTGAAACGAAAATTCGTGCGGGCCCGCCGGTCATAGTAATTCGGTAATCCGATTTATCGAGTCAAACGATGCGGTGTATCGCACCTTCGGGCACTTGCTCGCCCTTGCGCACACACGGAAGGGAAGCGTATAATTAGGTATCGTTTATTTTGCGCAGAGGCCGCTTAGGGGTGACTCGGCTAGCCTCGTGATACTCGCCATGGGGGTTTTCTCTCTCTCTCTCTCTCTCACACGTTCTCCGTTTCGAATTTTCTTTCCTTGTCTCTCTCGAAGCCTCGTGGCTGGCAAAAGAGCCCGGAATGGCCACAGTGGTGGCAAACACTCGCTCATAGAACGCTTCACTGGTAATGCGATGCGATCATCGCCACCCCATCGCATCCATTGATATTATTCAACGACCTGATGGGGAGAAAAAGAGGCCGGGGCGGACGGGGATACGTTTAATATTCCGTACTCATTTTCCAACCGAACAACCCCCTGCCCTACGATTTCTCAATGCATACACATTTTACACTGACCCCTTCAATTTTCCCATCGAATTCTGCCAGATTAATCTTCTGGGTATTCCAATATGTTCTTAAACTTGAAGATGCTCTTTTGCCTTTGATTCTCGGTTCATCAAAACATATCTCAACTTGAAAGAGATACCGATACTTTTTATTTTTTATAGCAGAAAATAATTATTACAAAAATTAATAATTAAGAAATTTGTTGTTGGAGTGCATAAATAATTTGATCGTAAAAATAATTGTATACTGAAATAAGTAATTGTTTAAAACATAAAATAAACGTAGGTTATAAGTTAAACAATTAATTATGAAAATAATAGATGCGGAATTATTTAACAGGATACAACTGCGTTCGCAAATATTTTTGAAACAACGAGAATACAATTTTGGAAAACTTTGAAACGTTAAAACTTTGAAACTTTTGTACATGATGTATTTTTTCAGATGCAACCTTTCAAGAATATTTATGCAATTTTTCTGATAAAATAAAAATTGCTCATACATCTTTAATATTTATGAACATTATTGTTGAATGTGTGAAAAAAATTGAAAAATAAAGATAGGCCTGTTATTGGAGAAACGAAAAAAAAGTCTGATAGACGGAGTCAGAGGGAGGGGGGCCAGATGCCAGGGGGTCCGGTCGCGAGTCTTTATAGTCACAAAGAATCGATTCACCCTTCGCGTCAACACAGTAGGTGTCGGCAAACCATCTAAATGCCCCCAAAGGGGCTCTTTACTGTTTTTTTTTCTTTTTTTCTATCCACATCTTAAATCCGCCCGAGCCGTATTACACTTTTAGAGGGGGAGGAGGCAAACTTGACTCTTCCGTACATGGAGCAACTTCGCGTTTTCCTCTTCTTTTTTTTTTCTTTTTTTTTTATCTCGTATTACATCGGTGAGACGCCAACTGACATTTGGGTGTCGTAAAGAAAATGTTTCGAGTCGACTCATGCGTAAAATAAGTCTGCACTGGAGTTTTATGAGCTCCAGTAATAAATTTTGTCATTATCTCTTGTCCCACACGTAGCTCACTTCGATTCCATTTTTTATTCTCTCTTAAGATTACGAAAATGTGTGGTCTCGAATGCTGTACATAAAGTATCCAAAAGTTCTCGATAAATTTTCATTAGATCGTCGCAATGGATCGCGTTCATTCAATAATCTATATTTTCGATGTTGTAGTTACTTCGAGCGTTTGGAACAAAATTATCTTCAACGTGCATGTATAATTTAATCGTTGCAGCACTGTCCAAGAAATTTTTTTTAAAATACAGACCTTAGTAAAAATGATAAATATTCTTTCTGCAAAATTTCAAATGATTTCAAATTTCAAATTTCAACTTCTATTCACTTTAAAATTAAACTCATATTTATAATCAAACATAAAATGAAATTATATTAAAGTAAACTTCCAAGAATATGGTAAAATCGACTTGTATTTTGAGAAAACATTTGTTACAGGAAAATGCTATAACGTAATTTTTCGTAAAAAGTTATCTCCATATGCAGGAGTCAGCATGATGATATCGAGAACGAATTCGTTCGAAGAGAATCGACGATCATGGACGAAATCGATGATGAAAGTTCGAGAGGGAAAAAGGGTCGAAAGATACTGTCGGAAGCGTGCGCATGGAAAAAAAAAATTGGGCAGTACGAGTTATGCTCGAAAGTGTCGTAAAAAGTTCATAGAGTAAAAATATAGGTCCGGGGGAGGAGGAGGGTGTCGCAGGTATATATATATACGGAACGGTCCATGTGTTTTGACTGGGAGCCATCAAATCGCAACACCGGCAGATTGCGAGTTGACAAATGAGCGGCTAGCCCGCGCGGGGATAACGGGCACGGGGTATCGCGCGTGCGATGCATCGAAAGACATATGGCCCCATAAAAAAAAGAGATAGTATACAGAGCAAGAGAGAAAACCCTTCGAATCGCTGCAGTACACACCATTCCGTCGATCCGATATTAATGGAGACCAAACACCGCACATTTTGTGTCTCGTCCCGCACGGAGGCTTGTCCCCAGAGTGTGTACACACCCGGACGCACTCTCGCTCTTTTTCTCCTCCACGAGACGCATCAGCGGCAGATCGCCTCGCATAATGCCGCGACCGAGATCATATAATGCGTGTACACACCCTCTTTCGCACAATGAAATGATCTATAGCATTCGAAAAACACCTATATATACGGGGATCCTCCAGCACTACGATCTCCACCCCGTGCGTGATTTTTCTCTCATTTTTCCCCCCCGATTTTTTCATCTCTTTCCCCTCTTGCCTCCAGTCCGCGTCCTCCCGTTATTGCTCCAAAAACGTGGCCTTCGACATTATTGTCGCGGTCACTCTATATAGATTTTATTTCGTAGGGATTTTCGAGATTCTTTCGAATTTATTATTTAGTCTTATTGTATTTATACAGAAAATAATGTCTGCCACTCTTGCAATGTAAACGTTCGAATTCTTGAACATCAGCAAGAGTATCTTTGATTTTATTTCTGTTTTAATAATATTTATAGGGGTCATGCTGCTATACTTAAGGTAGTTCTATCGTTTTCTTAAGAATCCATTAAAAATTTGCACAAAAATTCTTTGATATGGTATTCGTATGCGTATTTAAAGTTTAAGAGGATTCACTACGTATAAAAATCGAGATATTTATTGTTAATAATCCCAATTTTCAGTGCTCTCCCATAAGAGCCCATGTTAAATATTGCCATTTTCAATTCTAAATATCTTAAAATCTGGATGGTAAACCTTCTTAAAATTTAGCACAGCTCTTTATCATACTTCAAAGAAACTTCCCTTATTTTTTGAAGAAATTGGTAAGATTTTTTTTTTCGTAATTTTCATACGTATATATCAAGTACAGGTGATCTTCGATGACCTTGCATTTTGAATATGTTGTTCTTGAAACAATTTGCAACAACTTTTCTTAATAAACTTAAGCTCAAAAACCACATGATACGGATATAAATTGAAATAAAAACTTTTGATTTGACTGTAACGATATATAGAACTACCTTAATAGCTAATTTTTATTATCTCTAATTGTAAGTAAAAAATTTTGATTATGAATTCATTTTTTTGCACAGAACCGTAAGGCGAAGTAATTTAGACTATAAAAAATTGAGACTTCTTATAAGTTTTATGACTGAAAAACTAATATTATTTTTAATTATATTTTCGCAAAAATTTCAACGAAATCAAAAAATTCGCAATTTCCTTCCAAGTTTAAATGACATATCTTACAGTATGTAGATATATAAACCGAAGTATGAATATTTATGTATAATAAATTTATACGTAAATATGGCGCATGCATATTTTCGTTATTTTGCTGTTTACCATGCTGTTGGAAGTTTCGTTTTGTAATTATAATTATTGGAGCTCGCAGAAAAGGAATTCAAAGACATTGGAAGTGGGTAGCAAACAAGTGAAATTGGATTTCTCACACGCTCGCGATGGTCCGTCGGGACGCGCAGCGTCAAAGTAGTATACGTGAGCAATCTAGGACGAGAGAAAAGGAAAAGAGAGAGAGAGAGAGGGAGTATTTTTGGAAAAGTTAGCGATGTGGGGTCGGAGCGAGAACATGAAATTTGCAGAAGGATCAAAGAAGACGCGAGGGTTGCTGTCGCTACCTCAGGGCACTGACATATTAGCTGGAAATCTAAATCGACAGCAGACACGAGCAATTCTGAATCCTTTGCAAAAGCTTTTATCCATTTATCTGTATTGGGGCTTGAGGAGACACTTTTTCCACTATTCGCCCTCGTATTTGTGAAACGTTCGCATAAAACTTAAGCATTGCTACTGTTTTAATTATCTATCGCTTAATTTCATCCTTGCATGAAAAAAACAATACGACGAATATTTAAAGCGGTTAAAATCTAAATTTAACTACAAAAATTATAATTTGATACCTGTGATTATTTAATCACGCTAAAACTGTCGTAAAAAATGCTTCACCGATGATTTTAAAAGTGACTAACCAGAAGTGCATTAAATTTTAATGAAAAAAAAATTTCACACGTTTCCGATTATATAGATCACTACAAAACTTATTTTGTATGATATATTATATTTTTTGTAATTTTTTTTTTGTAAAATACTTTTACATTATGCTTTTGGCAATGCTTCACTATTCTTTAATTGTTTTCTAATACGTATTCATGCGAGTGTAAAAACAAGTCCATAAATTTATGCTCAAAACTCAAATTTAGGGAAACAAAATTTTTTAATTGGATAAAGGTGTGAAATAAGGGACAAATTTGAAAAAGTTACAAAATTAGATTGTCCAACAAGCTAAAAAACTTGCAATATTCATTTCTTATTGGAACATTGCCTTATTAATGTGCGAACTAAACTCGTTTTAGATTGACCATTTCCTTTTTTCTTTTTGCAGGGTATTATAAATGTCCTACAGACTCTTGTTCAGTTGTCACAGTTTTACAATGCACTTATTCAACTAACATCATCCAAATTTTGAACAGTCATAGACTAAACCAAATAGATGATGTAAAAAATTTTAAAAATGTGCTATTACAAAAAATGTTACAAAATGTACTGTGTCACTTTTTTTTCGAAAAATAAAAAATCATCAAAACTGTCTTTTTGACAGTCGTATACTCGACCCAATAAGTTTGCTGATGATCCAATTCTTTAATTTGATTAATTTACATGTATTCATTTAATAATTGACTTAATTGAATGTTTTTTATTATAATTTTTTGTACGTAACGTTATAATGAATTGGACTGATGTGTTACATTTACCTGTGTGTCAGAATAATCCGGTGAACGTCTCAATGCGATAGGATTGCCAATTGTCTGCTGGTTGTTTCTGGATCCATGTGAGGCTCTGAATTTCGGAGGGTAGCTTCGTTTCCTTGGCAACCGGAGGAGACATCGGGTGTTCGTATCTAAACAGAGGTCAGGACCGCGTTATGTCAATATTACGTTCGTATAATTGAGCCGGCTTTGGAAATATAAGGCACCATCTGTGAGTCGTTTCAGCAAAACACACTTTATCGCTTATCGGCAATGAAAAAAATTCATTTACCGACAGTCAATAAAAAAAAACACAAAATTTCTATAACAATGGTTGAAGATAAGGTACTTCCTCATTAATTTATTATTTAAATAATTATTTAATTAATTATTTAAATAATTTGTAATTATTTTGCATATGGAATTAAAGACGAGTTTATCATTCTTACAAAAAACACAAAATATACATTTTTTATGAATATTTTTTAAACTTCAAGTTTCTTGATTCGCAACTTCCTGATTATTTCAATGTAAGATCGTGATTTCAACATTGCGAATTCCATATGACTTCCTGCTTACTTTCAAGAACTTTTATTTAATTAAAACATTTGATTAATCAAAAGCATATTGCATCAAGTCTGATATGATCATTCTTGAAACAACACGTACATTTTTTTTACTTCTGCGATCGTAAACTACGAAATTTTTGTATTATCCAGCACATGCTGAAAGAATCAAGTCTCACAAGTTCAGAAATGCTTGAAAGTGCGTGAAAAAAGTAGTGTTTCAAAAATCAGATTTAATTATTTATTGCCATTGGAATAAAAAAACTTTCTTAATTTTCACATTAAACGAACAAAGAAAAAAATGCTGAAGTATCTGATTGAAAAATTAAATTTATTTATTGGTTGGAAGTCCTGGGACGTGACGAGTACTCTTGCACTTCTGTTTTTTACATTCTCAATGTGGTTCTTGTTACAATGGTGGCGAGAAAAAAAGAAGTATTGGAAACATTTCGACCCCATTCCTGGTCCTCTTGGACTTCCATTGGTGGGTAACATAATTGAACTCAACGTGGATCATGATGGTAAGTTTATACAAAAAAAACAAATTAAATAACCATTAGACATAAATTCCTATAAAGATAAGAAACACTTTATAGTAAAATATACAACTATCTCCAACAAAACATGTGACATTCTTTGGTTGTTCATTGCGTTCCAAATGAACGGACTGATAAAATAATAATTTGATAGCATTTAAAACCAAAAAAGAAAATGCACGAAAAAAAAAATGTTTCCGCCCGGGATCGAACCGGGGACCTTCCGCGTGTTAGGCGGATGTGATAACCACTACACCACGGAAACGCTTGCTATTTTACTATTCAAATAAAATCATCAATACATCTCATATAGAAATTTAAAAAAATTTATAATAAAATTGATAATTCCTGTATTTTTTAGATGTACTAAGTTTCCCAAAAAATACTTTAAAGAAAATATTTATTGAAATATGTTCAGAATTGTACCAACGTATAATTGGCTTGAGAATGCTTTGGGGCTGGCGAGAAGGAATAAATAAGGCATGGGGCCTTTGGAATCCTTACGTATTCCTAAGTAAAGCTCATACAGTTGAGCCAATCATGGGAAATAATCGTCACATTGATAAGAGCGGAGATTATAGGTTTTTGCACCCGTGGCTTGGAACTGGACTTCTTACGGCTGCAGGTGAATTAAATAAAAAAATTTAGGGTTTTTCCTTGAATGAGTTTAAGATGTTATTTAAACTTGCACGTATTTATAGAACCTTGCAATAAACTAGTTTTATATTCGAATTTGATTTATTTTTCTTGATTTTTTAAACGTTATTTTTAGATATTTATATCAATGTTTTTTCACCGTTATTTAGTGTAATTTTTATCAATTAAAATAATAACTGTAGAATAAAAATAACTACATTCGAGTATATTATTTAATAACATTATTCTAAAACAATTTAACTGTCATAGACAATTGAAAAAAAACCCCATACGTTTGAAAGTAAGCTTTGCAAATTACAATATAATTATGAAATTTCTTAATTCATTTTGTAATGAAAATTTTTATTATATTATGTACAGGAACAAAATGGTATCACCGTCGAAAAATCCTCACACCATCTTTCCATTTCAACATTTTGGAAGATTTCCTCGACGTTTTTATCGAGCAAACTGATATTCTCGTCGAGAGATTGTCGTCCGAATTAAATCGCGATGCTTTCAATATTTTCCCCTACGTGACTCTCTGTACTCTCGATATCATTTGCGGTAAATTTTTTTTCAATTCTTATAAAACTTGCTTTCTTATTTTATTACATTAAATGAGGAAAAATCAGTGACTTTCTGATAATAGCATATCTTATTTTTGTACAGAAACGGCGATGGGAAGAGCGATCCATGCCCAAAAATATAGCGATAGCGAATACGTAAAAGCGGTTTACGAGTGAGTTTTCAAAAATTTGGATCATGACCTTATTTTTATTTTTATTCTTTATTCTTTTATTTTTGAAAATTCATAAAACGTTGTGACTGCAAAGTATTTTTGAAAGCATCATTATGAAAACATTTTTACTAATTGCGAAATTATTAAACAATTTGTTGAAAAAATATTATCGGGAAATATATTTAAAAACGTTATTATATTAAATAGTTATCAATGGAAGAGTATAAATGATAAAGTGAGTGAAATTTATGAAGAAGTAGATAATATTTTTGAACATCTTTCAATTAAAACAATTAAATAGTATGCTTTGTGTAATTAAAAAAAAATTTATATTCGGTGACATGCGCGCATCTTTTTAGGATTGGAAATATAATCCACACGAGACAAGCTATCTTTTTGTACCGTTCAGATTTCATTTTTCGCATGACGTCGCTCTACAAGAGGCACCAAAAGTGCATCAACGTTTTACACAACTTTTCCTACAAGGTCAGTACTCCGTATTTAGCTAAATATCGCATAAAACTGGCTGCTGCCAGTTTAAATGAAATTTCGTATTTTTATTCTGTTATGACTGATAAGGTGATTGCTGAGAGGCGATTGGAAAGAGAACGAGCGAGCAGACAGACCGACAATCGTGAGTGTGTCATTGATAAAAAATTGAATAAAGACCGCATTAAAGGATGTATTTTAAGGGAACAAAGATGCAACTCAATAATCAATTGACTATTTTTAAATAAAATTTTCTGACAATACTTTACTCAATATTCTAAGTCATTGACTCTGAAATACTTTTCAATACTCAGACACAAGTTATTTTTTTTCTTCTGTGAAAACTCCAACTTTGATGTTTTTCATTATATAAAAAGGATATTTTTGTTTTTTGACATGGTACATTGTAAAATGAGAAAAAAAATTGGAGTAAGAATAACTGAGTAATGATGAAATTTTTTTGATCGCAGAGGACGACGACGAAACGATTGGGAAAAAGAATCGTCTGGCGTTTTTGGACCTTTTACTCGAGGCTTCGAAAAATGGCACAGTATTATCGAACGATGATATTCGCGAGGAAGTTGACACTTTTATGTTCGAGGTATACACTTTCGAGTTACGATGCAAAATTATTTCCGACTTTCTTTGAATAATACAATAATGTTTGCGTTTAGGGCCACGATACCACATCGTCCGCGGTATCTTGGACGCTGTTTCTTCTCGGATGTCATCCGGAGTATCAGGTAACCGAGACGCTTTGCGCGATAAGTTTATTTATTTATATCATATTTATTTTAATATTTTTAATATTCTAATTTTTAATGCTTTGCCAATATTGGCCAAGCATTGGCCCAACTGTCAACGTTAAAAATATTTTCCAGAGATTTAAATATATTTTGTAATAGCGTTACTCAGCAAAATTTTTTTGCAAATTTCATTTAATTTTTGTTGTACTTTTCATACTTTTATTATGATTTTTAAACTTGCCAAATTCTAAGGTAACTAGATCAATATATGGACACTTTTTCCTCTTTTTCTATATTTTCTCCTTTCGAAAATTATTTTAAAAAGTTGTTTTTTTTTGGAGGAATTAATTGTAAAGGAGCTCGACAAAATATTCGAGGGTGATCGAGACCGTCGGCCTACGATGAGAGATTTGAAGAACATGAAATATCTCGAGCAATGCATAAAAGAAGGTTTGCGGCTGTATCCGAGCGTCCCGTTCATAGCACGAACAGTTTCCGAACCAGTCACTATAGGCAATTATCCAAAATGTTTATTTACCAAATATTTTATAGAAATTTATACACTGAGAGAAATCATGATGGTATATTTTACCATAGAGTGACAATTATGTTAATTATTTTATAATTAAATATATTTTTGTAGCAAAACGTAACAGAATTATATAAGATACTGTTTTAAAAAACCACGTGATCGTTCTTCACCATTGCATTAAAATGCTGGAAAAATTTGAGATGATTTCACCGTTTAGTTATCGAAATATTAAATGTTAAAAATATATTTAATATCTCGATTTTGACACAACTTCTTCAAATTTTACACGCGTTTGCGTACGATGCTAAGGAACGTTTGTGCAAATTTTGAAGAAATTATTTAAAAAATCGCAAAACGCAAGTACCTCCTTAAAATAACTTTTAATGCGATTCGTTATCAACATCAGGCAATTACAAAATTCCGGAAGGAACAACGGCGATAATAACCGTTCCCGTATTGCACCGTGACCCGGAGGTTTTTCCGAACCCGGATAAATTCGATCCGGAGCGTTTCTCTCCGAAAAACTCAGCGGGTCGTCATCCCTACGCGTACATACCGTTCAGCGCGGGCCCGAGAAACTGTATCGGTGAGTAATGTCCCCATTCTTATCAAAATTCCGCGTTTAATTACTATTTTTCCATACACAAGGAGATTGACCCAAGTTTAATTGCGAAACAGGTCAAAAGTTCGCGATGATGGAGGAGAAAGTCATGATATCGGGAGTTCTTCGAAAATTCAAATTGGAGGCCGGTGAACGTCGCGAAGACGTTGCCATCGCAGGCGAGCTTGTCATAAGAGCGACAAACGGCTTAAAGCTCAAACTAACGCCACGAAAATGAACAAAAATACGTTTTTCCCCCAAATAATTCAGTATATACACCTGCACTGAGAACAGATTTAGTTGAAAATATTTCGTTGAAACAACACTTGTTTATTTGAAATAATTAAACTTCAGTTAAATCAATCAAGCATTTAGTTCAATTTGCAAAATAATGTTTTCAGTGTGTATACTTATATACAAATGTACAATTTTATTGTCCTTCAAATATTATTTTATGTTTATTATTATCATATGTTCATAATAATAATAATATGTTATTGCTTCGTATCGCTATTATTACTCTTATATTACTGCATGGGTATTCTTTTACTTTTTATTATTTTATTCGTATATATTTCGTTCTATTATTATTAGATCGAATTCATTTATATGCACCATATTTAAATAATGTAAAATAAACTTGAAAAATAATCCCTTACATTTATTGAAAATCTGATATGAATCACCGATATTTTTCTACACTTCTATTATTGTGATTTTCGAAATTCTTCACAACCAGTGAATCATTCCTAAAGTATGCAGTGATTACCTTTTCGAAAATTTTTTTTAATTCACGGTTAGATGCGACTCTTTTACGATTTTATTTGATGTATGAATAAATTGTAAATATTTTTATTATTTTTATACACATACACTCGATGGATTGTTGTTCCAAGTGCATCGCGTGACGACTCCGGGGAAGCTATTATCTTTGGCTCGCATATCGAGCGAGTTCTCCCAATTTGTATGTATAGTTATATCCTTTCACCGCCGTCAGCTACAACGAGTCACGCGTCTATTTTTTCCTTCCTTTTAGCATTGAAAAACTAGTAAAATTGTTCGCAGTTCGAGAGAAAATAATTTATTCTTGAGGAGAGAGTAAAACGGCTGCGTAAGCAATTTTATATGTTTCGAAATATTTCAATTAGCAAATGTGTGAAATGAAAATTTTATTTGGAACATTCGTAAAAATGGTCCTTAGTTTTTTTTTCTCTCTCAATAAATTATACGTTCTGATGGTGGAGTACGACAAATGTTTTTGGATTTTCCAACGGTTTTCTTATTTTGAAGAGATTTTTTCCAAGGTAATCTGATACGCGCGTCGCGATATTTTTGACATCGGCACGAAATTGTAATAATAAGTTTGCATAAACGTATATACTAGGGTGTTTCATTTTTAGGCGTTTTTTTGTCTTTGTTGTATCTGAAAATCTACTTTCTGGAAAATAAAAAATTATCCCGCTTGGGAAAAAATTCAAAGTGCAATAGCGGCTTAGCCCATTCAAAAATTCAGTTTCCCATTTAAATAACACAGGAAACATTTTTTTTGTTTCAATTTAATTTTTTGTTGTTAAAAAAAATTTTTTTTTTAAAGAGCTTAAAGCCATTGTAGGGCATTAAATTTGCTATATAAATGATCCTATGATCTAAGACCGTACAAACAGTTATTTTAAAAATACAGGGCATCAAAAGTAAACACTCTTAAAAATAGACATTTAATAGACATATAATTTTTAATTTATTGCTTCTATATGAATAATAATATTATAATATACAGTTTAAATCTTTATAATTCATAATTTAGGGATCAGCCATGCACAGAAAAATATTTCCAAATGCTAGCAAGCAAATGTTAATGGTACCATTTGTAGAAAAATGAAAAATAATGTAATTACAATAATCGGAACGATAAATTGATCAAGTTTAAATTTAATTGTTGGATTTAAATAACTAAATCCCTAAATTATGAATTATAAAGTTTTAAACTGTACATTATAATTTTATTATTCATATAAAAGCAATAAATTAAAAATTATATGAGATTAAATGTCTAACATCTGACGCCCTGTATCTTTAAAACAACTGGTTGTACGGTCCTAGGTCGAAGGATCATTTTTGTAGTAAATTTAATGTCCTACAATGGCTTTATGCTCTGTTTTTCAAAAGAAAATTTAACAAAAAATCAAATTGAAACAAAAAAAAAATTTTCCTGTGTTGTTTAAATGGAAAATTGAATTTTTGAATGAGCTAAGCCACTATTGCACTTTGAATTTTTTCCCAAATAGGATAATTTTTTATTTTCCATAAAGAAATATCGCCTAAAAATGAAACACCGTAGTGTATACACGTGTATGCGTCATTATTTGTGTGAGTTTTTGTAAGTCTAATCTCCTTTTTCTTTTCTTCGAAACATATCAAGTAACGATATCGAAAGCTTCAACCTTTTTCGTGATTATTCGCGATGAATTGAAACACGGGGGATGGACTTGCAAAAACTTAAAATTCCGTCTCGAGAGCGCACCACCGTCGTTTTTAAGGTGCTATTGCACCGAGTGCATCCGAGTGAAGATTGCACTTTGCTCGGGTGTGCACACAAAAACGTGACCAAAATGTTTCACTTCGAAAAAAAATCTTTTAGTATAATTTGATAATGATAAAAAGTGTAAAAACAAAGTACCTGAAAGTAATACATAAAATAAATACATAAATAAATACATAAAATTAATAAATCAGCACGGATCGCTGCTCGAATGTTTACCGCTGTAGAGTAAACATCACGTGACGCTGACAGTGTCCAGAAGCGATTGGTCACTTACTTCAGGATAAACGCGCGTATGAGAATTCTGCTGATTTCGTCATCGTTCACGCACACAGAGTCAGATTATTGTGAAAGGAATTTGAAGTCGAGCGAGTGACAATCAGCATCGGCAGTTAGTGCCCAGTGTCCGTTCGCGTTCGATCATTGGTGCTTCGTAAAAAGACGATTTACTCTTCCAAAAACCTTCGTCATTCTCCGTTCAGTACCGCTGGCGTTCTGACGCCTCCCAAGGATACAAATTGAATTGTTCTTACGAAAAATTGTACACACGAGAATACAGGAGAGAAAAAAACAAAAAAATCTGGTGGCTGGGAAGTCGCGAAATATGAAGGGGATATTGTTTGCGCTTTGCGCTCTTCTGGCTGGTTAGTAAACGGATTATTGTTGTTATTGTTGCCAGAGGCTTCCATTATTCGATCCGTGTGCCGTGGCGTCGTGAACGAAGATTTTCTTTGTGGTGAAGCCCCTACGATTGTTTATTCCGAGTACCGAATGCGACGTACACTTTTGTAAACTACGTCGAAATTTGACAAGTGTCGCATTATACTCTCCCAATGGCGCATTTTGTTAACGGTCAATTTTAGCTCCGTCAAAAGTAAAAATTTCTTCTTGACACTCAACTCGTTTGTTTTCCCTTTTTCTCACTTTCGACGTTATTTTCCACAGTTCGTTATTATTTATCTTTTTGATGATCAAATTTTTCAGTAAGAAATGCATTTCGCATGGAACGAGGTTTCTCGTTTTTCAAATGAGCGTTTCATCACATTAGTCACTTTACCCTCACTCCTGATCTTTAATTAGAGACGATGAGTCAAAGATTGTAAAAATGAACAGAAAAAACTCTAATGAAACTTTTTTCAATTGACTTATCCTGCGCAAAAATTTTTTTTCTCCAAGGGATAAATTTTTATACATTTGCTGCAAAGTTATAGATGATTCTTATCAAATATCTCATTAACTGCGTACACTGGCTGTTTGATCTTTCACCTTACAAGTATAACTGGAACAAGAAGTCACGATACAAAGATATCTCTAGATTTGACCAAGATTCATATGACTACAAATTATAAATACAAAAAGTATGTAGAGTTAAAAATAAAATGTAAATAGAAAATACAAAAAATGAAGACTTCTTATTCCTGTATTTTTACAGCAAAATAATATCACAAGGATCTTTCTAAAGTAGACCTTGTTCTCTCTGGAAAACAAAGTTAACATGGTCTTAAAAATATTCTCTTATCGTACATTCCCCTATTTTAACTTTTGAACTTATTTCTCAAGTCTGATAGTTTTCTCCACTATCGAGCATGAATTATGCTTTAGAAATGATGCAAATACTACTTTTTTATGTAATGTAATTTGTAAATATAGTGTTAAAATAAAACTTGAAAAAAAAAAATATATTACAAATAAATTTGCACAAACTTCTTTCATAAGACTGACACAGTTCTCTTTGCTAGCGAGCATGAGTTACATTTCATTTTTAGAAAAGAAAAAGAATTTCATTTTTAAAAAAGTATTAAAATGAAATTTTAAATAAAATTGTGAATTAATTTAGAGTTTGTGTATTAAAATTTTTAATAAAATTGTGAATCAATTTAGAGTTTGTGTATTAAAATTTCTTTTTTGTGTTTCAGTGGTTACAGCTAGAGTGGTAATAGATTCACAGGATTTTACTCCTCATTTACTGGGAGAAAGAGAATGTACATGGGGACCTTCTTACTGGTGCCTCAATATAACGTAAGATCAGTTTTACTAGTGGGAAAAAATTAACGGTTAAAAAAAATTTTTCCAAATAGTTATTGTCTCACAAGGAGTGTTTCTTAGAAATTACATTAAAATGTCCCTATTAACATCCTGACTTACATAAAAATTATTTTTCACTCCAAATTTGATGTATTTATAATGAAAGATTGCTTTTTGATATGAATTACTTTTGTAAAGACACAAAGCATCTCACATTCTTTGCTGATTTAATACAATTTTTTCAAAAAAATACCAATTTACAAATACATATGTTTGAAATATTAAAAACAAAAAAAACAATGTATTTAAAAACGTGGAATTTTGCAAAATTACTCATGTTTCTCATGATTCAATTAATGATTGTACTACTATTGACATTTGGCACACACAAGTGTAGAGAAATGTATAATAAAAAAATATATATATAAATTGCGCAGGAATGCAGCAAAATGTAACACTACCCAGCATTGCATCAAAAAGGTGTGGGAAACAATGAAAGTCGAGGAAGACACTGACAGTGTTTGTACCATATGCAAAGACATGGTACAGCAAGCTCGTGATCAATTGGAAAGTAATGAGACTCAGGAAGATCTGAAGGCTGTCTTCGAGGGCAGTTGTGCTCTGATGAAAATCAAGCCAGTTGTCCTGGAATGTGACAAACTAGTTGACGAATTCATTCCTCAACTGATAGAGACTCTGGCCTCGCAAATGAACCCTTCTGTCGTATGCTCGGTTGCTGGACTGTGTAACTCGAAGCACATTGACCACTTGATTGCAAATCACAAAAACTTACTGAAGGTACTTATTTCGTTTTAAATATTAATTGGTTTACTCCTATTAGTTATAGAAGTTCAACCGATTGTCCATTAGGAAATCATGAAATTTTGGAGCTCTCTTGCTGTAACTACTTCTGTGTTAAAAATTTTTTTATTTATTTGAACATCTACAAGGCTTAAAAAAGAATTTCTGTCAGAAATAATTTTTTTTTCTTCTTTTCTTAAGGTTCCACTTCAAAAAGTTTCATCATTGAGTGACGACGAACTGCAACCGGACGAGTGTTCGAAATGTTACACCATCGCAACGCACATGGAAAGTAAATTCAAATCGTCGTCGAGGGACAAGGTTCTCGATGACATGTTAAACATGTGTGGCCACATGAGCTCATTTTCGGACGCCTGCTCATCAATCGTCATCGAATACTTCGCGACAATTTATTCTCATTTGCAAGAACATTTCCGAGCTAACAATATCTGTCATTTGTCCGGCCAATGTAGTGGAAAGTACCACAAACATGAAGATTCAAAGGTACGTCATTTTAGAAAATTTATGTTAAAAAGAACGAAATGTCGTTAGCATTTTTTAACGATTATTTTGACGCGTTAGGATATTGATGTTGAAATACGTCCGTTGTCCAGCGTCGGAATAGTCGAAGTTGGAGACGACTTGCCTTGCAAACTGTGCGAACAATTGGTTGGACATCTTCGTGACTTATTAGTTGCCAACACAACAGAGAACGAATTTGAACAAGTTCTCGAGGGAATTTGCAAGCAAACAAAATCATTTGCGGACGAAGTGCGTTCATTCGAATATATAAATTTCCAATTATAACTTTTTTCTTTAGAATTAAAAAAAAGAAAAGATCTATAATCAATGATATTTTGACAGTGCAAATCTATCGTCGATCAGTATTACCCACAAATTTACAACTATCTTGTGAACGGGTTGGACTCTGATGGGGTGTGTAGAATGGCTGGAATATGTCCCGCACCGGGTAAAGAAGTTCACGTAAGTTAAAGGGTGGTTGTATACGATATCAGATTACTTTTCGAAAAAAAAGGCTAATCTAAGAATATATTATTGCAATTAATTAGAATGGACCGATTTGGCCGCTGCTTCCGGAAAAATCACTGACGGTGGGCAAGAAAATGATGAATAAACGCAAGAATCTCGGCGAGAACGGTGCAGGTATAAGACACGAGATCAAAAAAACTGAAGCGGAGGAAATGCAATTACCTATCGAACGAATTATCGGACCCTCTCTGATGATGGGAGCACCCCAGATGGACGTTAAGGGAAAACAGGTTTGCGCGTTCTGCGAGTATCTGCTTCATGACTTGCAAGAAACTATCACGAATCCACAGACTGAGGTATTTTTTATTCTAATTATTTAGATTATAAGTCAAAGTATTCTCAGGATTGTGTTGAAAATTTACTAAAACTTTATTTAATATGTTACGTGTATGTAAATATATTAAATTTGAAGAGCTTTCACAATGTAGAAGTCGAGTTTTTAAATAGTTAAAATTCACAACCAACCGTCGTCTTTTATAATAGTACATGTTAAATATTTGAATTTTCAATCCTAAATAGCTTCTAGATGGCGAAGTTTTAAAATATTTTTGTAAAGTTTTGTTTTACTTTTTCTAAAAATCTTAAAAATCTTTTTTTCATAATTTCCACACACACACGGTAATAAAATAAAGTTTAATGACACATCCGTATTATTTTAACTTGATAAATAAGTTTATGCATTGCAAATCACGTCAAAAGAGTCAGACACTGAAATATAATTTTTCAAAATTAATATTTACAGGAAGAATTGAAAGAATTCATGTCTGGAGTATGCGAAAAAGTTCCGGAAAGTGTAGAACAGATTTGTAAAGAATTCATGGACACTTATAGCAATGTCCTGGTTGCTCTTCTTGCACAAGGAATAGACCCATCCATTGTGAGTACATTTTTTAATAATAATTTTATTTTTGTGGAATTGAAAAATATTTGATAAAAAAATCACATTGTCTTTGCTCAGGTTTGCCCGAGGATTGGCGTTTGCCCGTCTAATGAGTTTATGAAAGCTTGGGAAAAAATTCCTAAGAGTATGATGCTCGAGAGTGAAGTAAAAGATAAGCCGAACTGTCCTCTTTGTCTGTTCGCTATTGAAGAATTGAAAAAAATGGTTAAAGACAACAAAACTAAGGTAATGAGTGTATGCAAGTTAACCATAATCTCAAAAAATGATTATTTCGCATTGTTTGATATAAATTTTATACTATTCCATAGGATAAAATAAAGGAGACTTTGGACAGCTTGTGCAGTCATCTCTCTATGAGTCTCAAAGAGGAGTGCACAGATCTCGTCAATAATTACAGTGATGAAATTATTGAAAAGGTAATGGAGGATTTAGAACCAACAGACATTTGCGCTTATCTGAAGCTCTGCGACTCGACAAAAAATCCAGGATCCGAACATCTCATTCCTCTCAGCAACGAAAAGGAACATGCTTTATGTAGGTTTTTAAAAAATAAATCACCTATCATAGATCGGTTTGAAAATTTTTTAACATTTGTCAATGCATTATTTTTTTTTCAGTGACAAATGAAATTCCACAATCTTCGAAAATGACTACTCAGAAAGTGGCAGAAAGCACGGAATGTGTCGTTTGTCAATACGCCATGAAGTATCTCGAAACGGAACTAAGGAAGAAGAAAACTAGAGATGAAGTTGAGGAAGTGGTTCACGGAATTTGCAATCATCTTCCGCAAAAATGGTCGGAACAGTGCAACGGATTTGTCAATCAGTATGCTGACTTTGTTATTGATATGCTCTCTGAAGAAGTCAGTCCTCGCGAAATCTGCGACATCCTTGAGCTTTGTAAAGAAAATATGAAACGTGTGCACGGTATTTGCATTGCTTTTTTTTCAAGCCAAAAAAATATTTCGATAATTTCGTTCGCATTGCTCAATAAATCTTGCTTTTTCAGAATCTGTTTCTGAATGTGCTCTCTGTCAGGGAGTTATCGCGACGATTGACGATCTCATGGCAGATCCGAAAGTAAATCACGCCGTCGATCAAGTTGTGTCGGAAGTCTGCGAGCACATTTCTGCCCCAAAACATGACAAGGTAAGACGATATTTTTTTTGCAAAAAATTGAGATGTCATTTTAACCATTATTTTTTTTTAGTGTGTCATGATGATGGAAGTCTATGAACAAAGTATCATAAACATTCTCAATAAAAAGAGCGACAGAACCAAGATCTGCAAGCAACTAGCACTGTGCTCCACTGGTGATTACTTCGTAATGATGATGAGCCATAAAAATATGCTTAAATCGTCAGCTGCGAAAATCTCCGCTTGAAGATCAAACACCAATTATCTTCATGATTCAAAGTAGTCATTTTCACACGCGTCGTATAAATTCTTTGATTAATTATTAAAATCTTTAAACTACTTTTTGTATCAACACGAAGTGTCTTTATCACTTTTGATATTTTACGGTTAATATTTCTATAAATTTTTTTCTAGGTTCACCTTTATCGCGAAAAAGAAACAAATTCATCATCGTTAGCTCCATCAAGCTGATAAATCGCGAAAAATGAAATTACCTCAGATATTTCGCGTGAAATAAAGAAGTAATATTTTATTTTATTTTTTTCTTTACTGAATATTAAATCATTTGTAAGGAACATAACGAAAATGAAGTAGCTTACGTGAAATTAATGAACTTCGTTGTTCTGTTTTGAGGATGGCAAATTTGAGTATCTTCCATTGCAATTAATTTAATACTTGAAGTAACGATAGGATACCTAATCCTGGGTATATTCTTATGCGAATAAAATCACTTGAGACAGTCATTGAACTATAAATATGCCCACAAATTCGATACTACGCAATTAACATTTTTTTTTCATAGCTCTAGACTTTTACACCGTGTTGAATTTTCAAATGAATGCACGGAAATATTTTTTTTTAAGCTGTATGAAATTGTAAGTTACCTGTGATAATGGATAAATAAAATCACGAAACGAGTCTCTTCGAATATCAATAATTGCGAAAACGTGAACGGACAAGTTTAATACTTTTTATTAATAAATAAAAAGAGCTATTTAGTCAAATACAGGGAATCCAAGAAGCACGGTTTTATATCTGTGAAAATAGTGGTTTTTTAACTTCGTACCATTTATTATCGACCGTTTTTGTGTACTCGACATAATGTTCACTAAACGGTGTTAAACGTGCTATCGATTACTACTATACACGCAGTGATGTCAGACAAGATTAATGTATTTCTACCACGACAGTTTGTTCAAAAGATTCCTTCTTATGTAAACTACAGGTAAAATCATTAGTTGAAATTCTTTTTGATAAATTATTTAAAAAGCTAGATAAACCTTCTCTGTTGCTTAATAAAAATTGGTACCAAATTTTAAGAGGTTTTTCCATCTAGAAATCAGGATATTTCATATTGAAAATCAGTTTTTAATGTAGTTCTGTAGGTACAGTCAAATTAAAAGTTTTCATTTAAATTTATCTTCATACCATGTGGTTTTAGAGCTTCAGCTTATTAAGAAAAGTTATTACAAATTGTTTCAAGATCGATGTACTTAAAATTCAAGGTCATCCAAGATGATTTGTACTTGCTACGTACACATGAAAATCGTAAAAAAAACCGTATAATCTTTTAAAAAAAAACTAAGGGAAGCTTTTTCGATATGCTACATAGCGCTGTGCAAAATTTCAAGAAATTTCACTCACAGGAAGTCAAGATATATAGAGTTAAAGATTGCAATATTTAACAGGTGCTCTTATGGGACAGTACAGATAATTGTGATTTTCGCCAATAAATATCTTGTAAACGTATGAGTCAATCTGTTTGAAATTTGGTAGAGAGATTAGATTAGATTACATTTATTTGTCATGCCTTGGATGTCCATGAGGCAAAATTACAAGCTGCAGGAATTCAATATAACAATATAATAATTGGAAATTTGTAGCTCTATAAAAGCAGCTAGTATTCATTGAAAAACAAAATATAAAAATAGTTAAAAATAAATATAGAATAATATACATAAGTGCATATGAAAAGTACAATATATTCGCTATAATTTGGCGCATTTACATTGAAGATTTATAAATTAAGTTGATTCAGTATCAAGATCAAACAAATATAACAAGATTTATAAACATTCAAATTTAAAGTATACCAAATTTAAGCTCGATTACGCAGTAACGGTTTTTCCGTAGTATCAAAAAATCGTTTTCTTCTTATATTAAATTTAAAGAGGTTTAACTACGTAGAACTCGAGATATTTATTGTAAAAATCACTATTTTCTCTACTCTCTCATAAGAGCACGTGTTAAATATTGCGATCTTCAACTATTGATATTTTGACTTCTGGTTAGTGGAACTTGTTGAAATTTTTCACAGCTCTTTATTGTACTTCAAATAAGCTTCCTTTAGTTTAAAAATCCTAAGATTATGATTTTTTTTATTTTCATACAAACATAAAAAGTACAGGTGACCTTGGATGATCTTGAATTTTGAGTATGTTGCTCTTGAAACAATTTGCAATAACTTTTCTTAATAAACTTAAGCTTAAAAATTACATGGTATCGAGATAAATTGAGATAAAAACTTTTAATTTGACTGTATCGATAGACTACCTTAAATCATACTAGTGTTCTTTTATGTACACAATATGGTAGAAATATCGCTTAAATCTACACTGTCGATGTTCGTTGTTTGAGCTGGATAAATATTTAGAGCACCTTCCTAAGAAAAATATGTACGATAAAGATACAAATAGACAAATCGATATGACGATCGAAAGAAAGGAAAACCAAAAGATCGCTCATTGAAAAAGAATTTTGAGCGCAATTCAAACATTGATAATGAACATTTCAATAAATATTGCATGCAAAAATCCCGAAAGATTGTCGCAACGAACTATCTCAAAGAATCTATTCCAACACAAATTTTCTATACGAACGGATAAAAAAATCTTGTTGAAAAAGTAAAAAAAAAAACTAAATTTTGAAACGGAGCTGGTTCAGCTGGTAGGCTGATTCGTCCAAAAACATTGAACGTTTATGGAAATGTTGATCTTCGCGTTTTCAATATTTTTATTCATAAGGCAAGTTCCACTTATCGCCCACAAAGCCTTTTTCCTAACCTTGTTACATTGGTTTTGGGTCTTTGTGAGCGTTTTGGACGGTAAGTGGAACGCGCCCGCAACGATCTCATCGATCGAACATATTGGGCACGAAACGCGGGATTGACAAAACAATCGGAAAGTTTCTATCAAATGCTTATTCTCTATTACTATCGATGTATTTATTATTCTGAATATATAGATATATACAAGCAGTATCTATCATTAATCGCCATCGAGCGGTAAAATATAACGAAATTTTTTGCTAATTTATCAACAGCCAAGAAGACCATCAATAATTCGATCCTCGTAGCTCTTCGAATGGACTATATTCCAAATTATTCAAACAAGCATATCGCCTTATTATATACTTATTGTTTCATCAATTTCTTTTCTAATACGTAAAAGAAATATGTAAATTTGGCGATTGTAAGAATATCGAAAACCAGCTATACTACTAGATTACGAGTCGTTAGTAAGCGATCGTAAGATTTGTTTATCGATGTTATAAAGATTATTTGTCAAGATTTTACGAAAAAAAAATACCTTTGTATCAAAGTTGGCTGCAAATTCTCAGTTTTTCGCGACATGTCTCGGCCTTTCCAATACACCAATCGATTGTAATTCACTTGCCAATTCGACGCCACATAAATTTCATCGTTTGGAAGACCGTTACAATAAAATAAAATTGTTAAACTTTCTTCATACGCATTCGACGCATTGATTGGCGATCGTGGTAACATGGCGGGAGAAAAATGTAGCGCGCGTCGCTAAGGTACGGCGATTGTTGGAATCACACGACTCCAATATGGCGAATGTAAGGGACAGCGATACGTCGTTGTGGCTCCATAACAAGTTAGGAACATCGAACGATAGCTGGACCGGGAGCTCAATTTGTTCCCAACTGAACGCCGAAGTATTGCGGAACATCAAGGATTGTTTTCCCGACCTTCAGACGCAAGTCAAGCTCAAATTATTACTCTCCTTCTTTCACATACCGAGACGGAATGTCGAGGAGGTAAGTCGATCAACTTTTGCAACTTACTTTTTCCTTTATCCACTATTGCGGATATCTCATAATTTTTTTATCCACTTTTTATACCACGATTGTCATTTTCACGCTGCAAATTGGCTATCCGCACTCTATCTTCCGACAAATTGTTAATTTTTCTAATTAACATTGGAACAACAGTAAATTCGTCAAACTTGTGAATAACGCCACCTACTTCGTATACACCTGAATCAATGTTTTCTAAATGAATATTTCTTCAATGTATCCTCAATAATTATTTCAAAAACTGTTTTTGAAGTACCATCATTTTTTTTTTAAATTTTTGTGTAGAATTTGTTGTAACATTTGATAGCTGTCAAAAATGGTTGACGTTTGGAATTCGAATTAATTTGGATGTTCATAACCTTTTTTAGGTTAAACTCTATTGTGGATCTATGTTTTTGGAACGATGTTTAGACCTCATGCACGCGTTTATACGAATGCACAAAATAATTATTGTTTTATGGAGAAAATGTAATTTATGATAAACAATCGTTTTGAAAAAATTTTAATAAATGTTTTTACAAAAATATTATTTTCAGTGGCGAGCAGAATTGGAAGAAATCATCGAGGTGGCGTCGCTGGACAGCGAACTGTGGGTTTCCATGTTATCCGAAGCGATGAAAACGTTTCCCTCGACGGGCTCTTTGAACACAGACATAACAGATCTGGACGAGCATAGGCCAATATTTGGAGAATTAGTGAACGATTTGAGAAAACTTCTCAAGAAGCAGAACGACCCTGCGATGCTTCCGCTGGAATGTCACTATCTCAATAAGACAGCGCTTATTTCAGTGGTTGGACAGCAACCTGCTCCTGTCAAGCACTTCACGTTGAAGAGAAAACCAAAAAGTGCCGCTCTGAGAGCCGAGCTGCTCCAAAAGAGTATTGACGCGGCTAGTAATTTGAAAAAGAATACAACACCAACCGTGCCAGTCAGAAGTAGAGGAATGCCACGAAAGATGACTGACACAAGTAAGAATGAAAATTTTCTCGTTAAAAATCACTTTGGGATAAACTTCTAAAGAGCTATGTCCAATTTATCGTTTGATATACGTACTTAATAAACGTTTGATGTAATAAACTAAAGCTCAATATTTCGTAACTACAGTAAGGGGCATTAATATCGGGACACCTGATGGTTTTTAGGATATGGGATTGGGGATGTATGATAATGGGATGAATTTTTTAATCATGACCTATTGAAAAGGTATTTGTCGGATTGAGGTGATATGCAAAAATATTTGCTACGGGAACAATTATTATCCGATCGGAATGAATCTACATTCATTCGAAAGCTAATTAAATTTATTCCAATGTACTTTTTTGAAATTAAAAAATCGGACAATTTGGCCAAAAAATATCTAAAAAGCCAAGCGTCCCGATGTTAATGCCCTGTATGTCTTTGCATGTTAAATGGAGCATATCTGCAAATTGTCAACGAAATTAGACGTAACAGCTTTTAAGGAATTCCGCCAAATTTTTGTCAAGATCAAAAGTTTCACAATTAACATCGAAATGCGTATGTTTTAGCGCCTTTGAAAGGTATTCCGAGCAGAGTACCGACGAGTGGATTCCGATCGCCTGCCCTAACGCCTTCGTCTCTGGCAACGAGAACTCCCATCAGCAGCAGAATACGAAAAGACGGTGGTATAAAGCTTCTGGACATAAATGAGCAGCCTCTTGGTTACGCGCAAGCCAAAAAGAGGAAGCGCATGATGGAGTTGGAGGAGCAACAGAAAAAGGTCGCGGAGGCTCAAGCCGCAGCGGTTGCTGCAGCGAACGCGACTCCGGCACCAGCAGAAGTCCCAACGACGCCCGAATACGCACAAGGCCTCGCTCCTCCTCCGGTCACGACAGCGACGACTGGAACGACCGCGACTTACGCGCCCACAAGTACCACAACACCCGCCACCTCCGTCGTTACACCACAGACTCGTTAGTTTTCATGAAGAATATCTTTGTTAAGACGATGCCGCAGATCCCAGACACTTGTAAAACGCGATTGGTTCAAACTTCTTTAATTCTTTGTCAATGAGAATAATATTTGTTTAGTCCACGCAGGTTAGTGCCAAAATGGGCTGATCTTTGGATTTTGATGAAATATCAATAATTTGCATGTTTGAGCGAATCGCGTTTCGTGTCACGTGGTACATGTACGGCATTACCTTAAAATATTTTTTTAATTTATGTATACATAGTCTGTATTTTTTGCTAATTGTGTGTACCCCTTTTTTACAGCGACTACTCCATCTACGCCAACGACACCCAGTACAACTCTGCCCCTGGCAACTCCCGCCGCGACGACCCCCGTCGAAAGTACTCCAGTCGGCGTGCAAACCGTACGACCTGCTCAAACGGTCACACAAATACGCATACAACCTACGGCTCAACCACCAAATGCAGCCGCGAACACGCGAAAAGGATTGTCTCTCACGGTTAGTCTTTTTGCAAAGTTTCCAGTTTCTTTATTTTCAAACAACTTGGGTAAATGAAAAAAAAAGAAGAAGAGAGAAAATAATGAGAGCTAACTATGGATTTTTATTGCAGCGTGAACAAATGCTGGAAGCTCAGGAAATGTTTAGAAATGCGAACAAGGTAACCAGGCCTGAGAAAGCTCTTATTCTCGGATTCATGGCTGGTTCGAGAGGTAAATAAATTGTTCATTTGCTCGATACTCGAAGCTCTCTCTCTCTCTCTTTCGGTGGCTTTGAATTTAAAAAATGTTCATTCTTTTCAGACAATCCTTGTCCAAAACTGGGAAATATCGTGACGGTCATGCTTTCGGAAAATATCGAGGATGTCGTGCAACCTGACGGAACGACGGTCGCGATGCTGGTCGAGACGCATTTCCAGATGAATTATACAAACGGCGAATGGAAAAGGATAAAGAAAAATCGACGGATAGTCACCGAGGATTCGACCGCCACGAGTTCCTCGAATGCTGCTGGCTCGACGACGACACCGTCAACGACTCCAGCTGCTAACGCCACCGCAACAGCTTCCAATTGATCGTGATAAATCTTTTTTGGCTGATTCTTTTTTCAACGTTGCAACGTTAACATCTTTGAAAATTCGATTCTTTTTGAGATTCGGTAAAATACATCACGGCAAAATTTTGTCAACTAGATTACGCTGAAGATGACATCTATTGTTCGAGTGTTTGAAATTCGTGGTGACGTGTAGATAGACATTTTTCAAAAAAATTATTGAAGAATCGAGGAATTGGTAAAACAGATCTTTAAAATTAATTGTTCAAGATTTCCGTGATACGGTTTAAACAGAGGTTTTACCATCGTCGTGGTATGAACAAAAACAATAAGATGTACACAGATATTAACGTAAGATTCTTATAACATTGTTATTCGAATAAAGTCTAAATATATTGATTATTTTGTGATAGATTAATTCTATCTGGAACTCAATGGAATGTCGATACGTAGCGATGACTCTCAGTAAATATCAAATTTTAATAAATTAATAAAAACACGGTTGAGAGCGAGAGTGTAGCCAGTATCGGGGAACATGATCCGGCTTTAGAACTCCAGAAGCTACGTTTAAGAGCTAAAAATAGAAAGTGAGAAATTTTAAGATACAGAGAGTCGCGTATTGTTAACGTCTGATTTCTCGGTTCGCGGTGAGACTCGATTTCATAGCACAGAAATAGGATTACATACTTTTGTCGTTGGGATCCCGTGTTCCGCACTGTCTGTAGCCCAATTTCGTCTTTCGTTTCGTCGGAACGTATCCGGGAACTTTGAGAGTAGGCTGCTCTAAGCGGCCTGTGGATATTAGCTTGCTGAAATCTTGTTCCAATTGATTGGCTATTGGCCCTGTTATAAAAAAAATTTTTTTAAACACGAGATTTATTTTCAACCGATCGAGCCTCCGTAATTTTTTAATTTCCAAAATAAAGATTCTTCACCTCGGAAATGCAATAAAAATTGTATGCATGCTCCGTCGTGGAGAGTTCTTGTTTTTCGATTGTCAATCGACAGCATCCACTCGGGAATTCCCATAACTCTTTGCACATCTTCCAGAAATTGGGCTCTGTTGACATTAAATTCAACAAAGACGTTTCATAGATTGTTTTTTTTCAGCTTATACAGTATACAACTATTCTGACTCACGTTACAAATTTCGGTGGTCGTTTGATGTTGGCGTATTTAACTATATCGTAATCGGGCTCAATATTCGCACAAGCGAATCTCTGGGATCCGAAATTCGGATCTTTTATCACTATGGACTTTCCGAGGGCAGAAACGGGGCCTTCGAGGGGGAAATTCGAGTCGATGAAGACCCTTCTTTCAAGACCAATGTCTATGGGTCCGAGACGAGCGGAGAGATCGCCCACGTAACAACGCAAAGGCAAGCCTGGGCCGCATTCCTGCTTGTAAAGATCTTCCTGAAATAAGAAGAAAAAAAAACATTAAACTGGAAACAATTTGAAAAAAAAGCAAAATAAAAGCTAAAAGTCATTCTAAATCTTATTTTTCATATACAGTGGCATGCAAAAGTTTCGGGCCAACCTATTTTTCGTGGATATTACATAGAAATACGATGGTTCAGGACATCCAAACGAGAAATGACAATAGTCTATACTTTTATTTGAAAACAACATATTATAAACAGTGATATTTCTCTTTAACAATTAATTATCCAATAATTTTTATTTAATGAGTGTGCAAACGTATTGGGCCATATACTAACTAATGCGTATGAAAAAACAGAACTAATAATTCCAAAAATAACAAAACCTGGTTCGATTTATTCACTAGAGTTAGTACTTTTCGATATCGCGGCAGAAGATAAACCGATTTTTCATTATTCTTTATGTTTTGAACTAATACGAAAGAAAATGTGAACTGCACGACCAGAGCCAAGTGGCCCAATACTGCACAGTGAGATATTATACATTAAAAGTCGTTGCTTTTTCGAATCTTCCATAAGAGCCCATGTTAAAAGTAGCAATTTTTCAAATTTAATGTCTAAATAACTACATGGTAAAGCCTTTTTAAATTTTGCAAACACTTTAACACAATGCTAACGAAGATCTGTGCAGTTTTTTAAATAAATTCTGTCTCAAGAAATTTCAAGTGATGATTTTACATCAAGTTAAAACATAAGGACAAACTTTTGAATATACCCCCCCCCCCCGGTTGTACTACCTTAAAATGACGAAGAGTTTCAAGCATTCAATATTTTATCGAATAAATGAAAAAAAAAGATTGGCCCGAAACTTTTGCACGCCACTGTATTTAGAAATAATAATATAACGATTAATTTGTTGATTATTTACGTTCAAAGGGTCTGCAAGTTGGGTGTAATAAGGATTCCAGAGATATCCACCGGCGACGCATCGAGTATCTTTCACCTTAACTGTCGCGTCCACCCCAACCGGATTCACATATATAGACCAGTTGTGATCTCTCGTCTGAAAAATACACGTTGAACGCAGGGTGACTCTAAACATACGAATTTTTGAAAGCGGGCCAAATAGCCTCGCGCAATGTATAACGGCATACGAACGATGTTTCGATCGTGATTTCCCGGATGACGCAGCTTAACTTCGATCACAGTCTCACTCTGACTCTTGTCCTTGTATATAAGCTGAGTCTGAAATAGATATGTCAAATTTGCTTGATGCTCCGAAACGAAAAATATCCCAAAATTTTGTATTTCTCTTTCAGTGTCTCACCATTTTTATGTATCCATAAGCAAATCCTTGGGGATGGTGGAAGGAAGCTATGGCTCGCAGTTCTCGAGCTTCCGAAGGTGCATATCCTCGTTCTATCGTCGAGCATGCTAATCTATAATTATTTTTTATAATAAGGTAAACGTCCCAATAGTTGAACAATTTTTGCTATATTATTTTTAACATTTGAATTATTTATTTCTCAATAAAATCGTATGGATTATTTTTCATACACAAAGAGGTTTATTTCTCATAACTTTAATTTATTGGAACAAACTTGCTGAACCCTAGAGACAGGGTCGATTTTCTGTCCAACTATTGGGACATTCTACATATTTAAACGTTCAAGTATTTGTTTACTAGAAATATTGTCTAAAATTAACACATAAAATGAGTTTTGGATCACTAAAATATCAGACTATAGTTCAGATGTGAATTTTAACAAGATTTTTTGTTTGAATATTTTTTAAATAAAGATAAAGTGTGAAAAACCCTTAACTGTCCAACTATTGGGACGTTTACCTTATTTATAATATCTGAGAGTTTATCATTAAATATATCTTCTGAATTTTTTAAAAATTAACAACATAATGCACAGAATATGTCTAAAGTGTTCTTGCAGGCTTTTAAAAATACCTGATATTTCTGTCTTTCTTGTGAATGACGATACTTCGTCCCAGAATACTTCTTGGTCCAAAAAGAGGTAGCTCCGTGTCGTTGTGAGTCGAAGAAAATCGTTTTCTGTTGTCCAGAGTTCCAAACTTTCCGCTCAAATTTCCCATCTCGTACTGATCCGTCGTCCCTTCTCCAGGGCGTGGAATGGTATCAGAATTCACATTCTCAGGATTGAAACGACCGTACAGGGTCGTCGACTCGCAGGGAAATTCGAGATCCATTTCCACCGGAGTCTTCAACAAAATATTAAAAAAATTATAAACAATGAATCGCAATTTTCTCACTCTCCTTGGTCCTTCGTTTAAAAAAAGTTACCATATGCACATGGTATTCGCTTGTTATTCCCTCGAGACCTTCCAGCATTGTTTCCATGTCGGTCACATCGTACTCAGTCTGCTGAATAAATTCAAATTTTCCTCTGAGCGTAATTTCACCATTATTGCCAAACCAGTCCTTGGCTACTGCTTTTCTCCTGTAAATCCTTCCAATTCTGGAAACAGTGAATTATTTTGATCAGATAAATCATTACCTCGATAAAATTCTCGTTCAATCCTCGAATTTTGTGAACCTGAGACAAAAGTGATGAAAATATTTACATGGAACAAGCGAGTCTCTCGCCTCGGGCGACCGGACCGTGGTCGTCGTAGAGGACCAAACTCTTGCCAAGAATGCTGTGTCGTCCTGAGAGGGGCAAGGAAGTATCGGTGTACAGCTTTCGAGATATTCGAGGACCGTCGATCTTTCTCCCAGCGATCGAAAGAGTTTCGTGTCTCTTCAAATCACCTACTCGACAGAGGGCTACGTTTTTTGTCGTGCAACGCTCCGGATGATCAGGATCCCACTCGACCTTCGCATAAACACAAAAGGAAACGTCGAACGTCCATTCGTCGACAATGGAAAAAAATTTCGTTGGAAATCAAACCTTGTACGGATTATAGGGATTTCCGGCGCTCAAGCATCTTCCGGTCCAGTTGTAAAAATCTTTTCCAGGCGGATTGTCGTGAATCATCCATCTGAATTATAAAAGTCATGTTTTTAAGGTAGTTCTATAGGTACAATAAAATCAACAGTTTTTATTTCAATTTATACCCATAAATTATTAATTATTAATTATAATTATTATTTATTAAGTTGTTGCAAATTGTTTCAAGAGCAACATACTCAAAATTCAAGGTACTCCAAGGTGACCTGTACTTACTACGTATTTATGAAAATAAAAAAATCATAATTTTAGGATTTTTTTTTAAACTTGAGGAAGCTTCTTTGAAGTACAATAAAGAGTTATGCTAAATTTTAAGAAGGTTCACCATTTAAATTTCAAGATATTTAGGAATGAAAATCGCAATATTTGACACAGGCTCTTATGGGAGATTACTGAAAATTGGGATTTTTAACACTAAATATCTCTTAAAATTTGGTACACATACATTTGGTACATCAAAGAATGATTGTAACAATTTTCAATAAATTCCTAAATAATCGATAAAACTATAGAACTACTTTAAGTTCTCACAGAGATTTTTTTCTCTGGCTAGTAAAAGTGGATGGCGACTGATTAAAAATTTGGAGACGAAGTACGAAGACTCTTGTACCTGTGTTCTGCGGAATTGTTTAAAGCGCTGCCGTCCCCGTGGACGAGATTCTCGATTATGATCGTCGTGTCCGAATCAGGCTCGTTCTGAGGCTGCCGAAAGACGATTCTGCCCACGACGGGGTACCGAAATATCACTTCGGCTGTTATCATTGGCATTTGACCCGCATTTTGTGGCAACTGATGAGACAGAGTCCCACAAACCCAGGGCAGCGTACTTTTGTTGTCTGTCTCGTTGAATCTGTCATCGAGAGGTCTTGATTTAGAAATTTTGTAAAAGACGGCAGTACGTTAGCTCTACTCTTCATTTCTATACTCAGGACCACATTTTAAGCTAAATTTGGCTTTTTAAAACTACAGAGGAGATTTTTTTGAGTAAATTTATTCCAAAATAGGGTGGGTGGACCTAATCTCAGCCTGCACCAAATCTTGGCCACTGGACTATTATTTCAATAGTTAATAAAAAAACAGATATTTTTTTATCTCCTAAAAAGTGTGTAGAATGTAACGTGTAGGAAAAACATAGATAAACATTAATGAAAATTTTGGTTGGAGTATTATGGTTTGTAGATTAAATTTCATAAAAATACAACCTCCAGAAGGCTGAAAAATGGTCTTATGTGACCGAGATATATGGTACGTTTATACGTACGTATATACGTTATATACGTACGTATATACTAGGGTAAAACGTATATACATATATACGTATATACGTTTTACCCTAGTCATTTTTTTATAGCAGCCAAATTCAAGATGAAATACGAAAAAAATAAAGTCATGAGTAGAGAAGTGAAGAGCAGAGGTAATGTACTGCCATAAAATACGTATCTTTTACGAAGAAGTACTTCGTTTTTTTGCTTCGTACTTGTGAAGAACGAGAGATCGATGCACGACGCTCTGAGGTCCTGACAACGGGAGATAGACGTCCCAATAAATTCCCATCAGCTGAGCACTTCCTGGGAGAATCTCGCTGTGAGCAGCATTCGCTTTTCGGCCCTGCAGCTTTCCGGAAATGTCGCCGATCGCGTATTGATCCTGAGTGCCCAAACCTGTTTCAACGTCACGTGTGAGTCTTCCGGTTCGTCGGATCGTTATTGTGCTTTTTTTGTTTTTTAATTTGAATTTTTAATTTGAATTTTTTCATTTGAATTTTTTAATTTAAATGTTTTAATTTAATTTTTTTTCACTTGAATTTTCTTACCAGGTGGTGGTGTCACTTTAACGTCGATTTTCGAAGGATTGTACATTTCCTTGGTGGTCAGACATGGCTCTCGCTTTTCATTGCCGCTGATAAAGTACAGAGGATCGCGAGGTAACTCGTGAATTCTGTAGGCTGCGATTTTTGTCGCGTAGCGAAGACGAGTCTCCAGGTCGTTGATCGCGTTCAACGTGACGTTCACCCAGGTAGGATCGTACTGAGTCTCTTGCGACAGAGTCACCTCGCCCTTTATTCCACGAGAATTTATGATAGTTCTGAATTGTCGAGGGTTCAGAAGAATAATATCATTTTTAATACAGGAGAATAAAATTTGAAAAAAATAAAATAAAATTACTTCGCCAGGGAAGCTTTTCTCAGCTTTATTTTCGCACAAGCGAGAAACGAGTCCGTGTGGGTTGGATGGAAGATGACGAGATACAGTGAACGATGAGAGCCCAGAAGGTCTGCAGGCAGCAACAAAATCAGCGAATCTCTGTACGACGTTTTGAAACTTTTGTTAGGATCCACCGAGACTTTTATCTTTCCCAGACGCGTATCCACGTCACCGATGGAATTTCCACTTCCCGCGTCATTTGGATCGAAAACCGTTTGCAAAATGTTGCAATCGTTTTTGTCTGGAAAGAGATGCTAACTTTTTAGAGCAGTCGTGAATAAAATCCTTTAAATATTTTTTTGCTCACTCGCAGTTGGAGAACATTTTTCAAACATTTCTTTAAATTTTTTAAAGCCATAATAATCTTTATGTCGTGTTCTAAATCGAAAATGATGAAAATTTTTTGAAAATTTTATATAATGTGTCAGGTAACATCTCCAAAAGGTTGTGTAAAAATTTCACGACGATTAGGAAGCTCCTTATTGAGATATTAATTTTTTTAAATAGTTATTTTTTGTATCTTTTCATAAGAGCACGTGTTTGAAGTTGCAATTTTGTATAATAAATATCTCAGTAACGAGCTTTCTAATTTAAATGAAATTTTGCACTGACCTTTGTATGATGTTAAAGAAGCTTCATCTAATTTTTCAAAAAAATTTCATCATTTTTTTGTGCAATCACATAGAGAGTTGACCTGTCATTGGGTGAGCTTGAGTTTCAAATATCTTTTTCTTCAGTCGATTTGTAGCAAATTTTCTTTTAATAAATTTTTACTCTCAAACAACTTCGTACAGGAGAAAAAAGTAGTTGAACTTTTAATTTTTTGCTCTACGGACTAAACACACCCTTGAGGTATTTCTTCAGTAACACGAATAAAGGAATGTCTCGATCTTTTGAGGAATGAAAAAAAAAGTACCCTTTTCAGAATCGAATATGTCGGTGACGTATATTTTCCAATTATGCTCGGTGAAATTGACGCTTTGAAGTACGTTCTGTTTGGATACGTGGTAAAGATCGACGTACATCGTCGTATCCGTCGTTACATCACCAGCTTGACCTCCTAGCCATCTGAACCAAACATTTCCGGCTACTGGACCGTGGAATCTCGCCTCGGCATTTTTTTCCGCATTTCTTTCGAGTACCTTGGATTATCGATTCTTAACTCATATTTCACCATCAAGGAAAAGTTTCACTTTCAAATACTAACACTTTGAAAATTGAAAAATAAAATGACATTTTTTTACCGTTATCGAGGCACATATTCGTCGCGAGGAATAAGTGTCTACCAGTAACAATCCTTTGCCCCATAAACCTTTTGTTCCCGTTAAACTCAGATCAGAAACTTCAACGACACTCGTCTCATTTCCAGGCATCACTAATGGCCCAACGAGTTCTGTTAAATCTATTATACTAAAACGAAAAAAAAACACAATTATTTTCCAAATCTCCACTAAAAATTAAAAATCCATTAAAAATAAAATACTGATTACTGTCGATTTAAATTGATCTTTTAATTTACAAAGGGAAGCAATTTCCTCAATAATCTCATTTCACCTGATTTAATTTTTTTTTCTCTGACTGATAATGAGAGATTATAATTAATTTTACCATTTTACTCTTTATCAACGTCATTATTTTGAAGGATTGCTTAAATAGTGTGATTTACGTTTCTCCCAAATGTCGATCGTCGCAGCGATCCTCCACGTTCGTGTAATCGACAGGAAATCGCGTTACTGTCCAGAGCCATTGTTGATCCGGATACTGGAGGGTCGTCTGAAGGCCCAAGCGAATTTTCACCGAATTTTCGGTCTTCTGCTCGAACCTGAATTCGCCGTGGAGTCCACCGGACGATATATACGCTGCGAGTCTCAGAGCACTTCCCGACGATACTGAAATTTTACTTCCCGAATAAGGTAAACGTCCCGATAGTTGGACAGCTAAGGATTTATTCACTTTATCTTTTTTTTTAATATTGAAACAAAAAAATATATTTGAAATTTATATTTAAACTATTGTCTGATATTTTAGCGATCCAAAACTCATTTTATGTATTAAATTTAAACAATATTTCTAGTAAATAAATACTTAAACGTTTAAATATGTAGAATGTCCTAGCTAAGGGTTTTCTCACTTTATATGTATATTTTTTAAATATTGAAACAAAAAAAAAATTTGAAATTCATATCTTAACTATATTATCTGATATTTTAGCGATCCAAAACTCATTTTATGTATTAAATTTAAACAATATTTCTAATAAATAAATACTTAAACATTTATATATGTAGAATGTCCCAATAGTTGGATAGTTAAGGGTTTTCTCACTTTATCTCTTTTTTTCAATATTGAAACAAAAAAATCTATTTGAAATTCATATCTAAACTAGTATCTGATATTTTAGCGATCCAAAACTCATTTTATGTATTAAATTTAAACAATGTTTCTAGTAAATAAATACTTAAACGTTTAAATATGTAGAATGTCCCAGCTAAGGGTTTTCTCACTTTATATGTATATTTTTTAAATATTGAAACAAAAAAATATATTTGAAATTCATATCTTAACTATTATCTGATATTTTAGCGATCCAAAACTTATTTTATGTATTAAATTTAAACAATATTTCTAGTAAATAAACACTTAAATGTTTAAATGTGTAGAACTTCCCAATAGTTGGATAAAAAATCGTCCCTGCCTCTAGGGCTGAGCGAGTTTTTTCCAATAAATTAACGATATGAAAAAACATTTCTTCTTCGTACAGGAAAAATAATCCGTACGATTTTATCGAGAAAAAAAATTCAAGTATTAAAAATAATATGGCAAAAATTGTCCAACTATTGTGACATGCCCAACTATTGGGACGTTTAGCTTAATTCTCTTTCACTCGAAATTATCTTCTAACACGCATTATCAAGTTTCTTAAAAAAAATGTTTATCTGACTTTCAATGTGAGAATTCAGTTTGTTTTTTTTTCAATCTGGAGCGCCTGAGCATCGAAAACGTCAAGAAAAATACTCGAATCGACTCACCTGAGAGAAGAAATAAAAAAATCCACTGCATTTTCTCAGCATCACTCTTTGGCACGAGGTTTTATTTGTTTGATTAACTAATAAACAATTAATTGATAAAAAGATATGTGATTGAGGAACAAACACGTTTCAGTTCATGACGCAGTGCCGGAGCTCCGTCCAAGACTCCCTTTCACTCTGGAACGGTGATTCTTCTACTTTCTTATTCCTCAGCCCACCTCGAGAAGTAACTTTACCTGTGGTGGGAGTGACACGCTGGGACTGTTATTTTGTAGTGGGGAAAGCTACTGGGCCGGTCGTTCTCCGAGCGCAAATATTTGAAGATTTTCTTATTGCAACCAAGATGAGTCACGAAATCATTTATTAAAAAAAAAATGAAAAAATCATGAAAAAGTAAAATTATTTTTTTCCAATCTAGTAGAAAGGTACGACAAAAATGGTATGTATATGTATGCATACAAATATAAATATAAAAATATTTGAAGATTTTTTCTTATTGCAACCAAGATGAGTCATGAAATCATTTATTCAAAAAAAAAATTAAAAAGTGGAAAAATCATGAAAAAGTAGAATTATTTTTTTCCAATCCAGTAGAAAGGTACGACAAAAATGGCATGTATATGTATGCATACAAATATAAATATAAAAATATTGGAAGATTTTTTCTAATTGCAACCAAGATGAGTCACGAAATCATTTATTCAAAAAATAAAAAAATGAAAAAATCATGAAGAAGTAGAATTATTTTTTTCCAATCCAGTAGAAAGGTACGACAAAAATGGCATGTATATGCATACAAATTTGTAGAATTAAATTTAAAGATAAATCAAAAAAAAAATTACGTTCAGAAAAATTCGTTTTTTTGATTTTTAAGAATTGTTGTAACGCTGAGAAAATGAGTACCGAAGTTAATCTCGAATCGACGAAAAAAAAAACAATTGGTAGAACGAGTGCTGAGCAATGCAGTGATACAGCTCAAAGCAGAAAGCATTAACCTTCACTACAAAATAAAAAGAAGCATAAATTAATCGTCAACTTCCAGGAAATAGTTTGAGATAAAAAAATAAAATGGTTTGGAAGATCGTTCAAGTAAGAAGCTTCGTGGATTACATCAAAAGTCATTTGTGTTCAAAGTGCGTGCCGAAATTTGTATGGAATACGGTTCACAGCATCGGTTGTTTCATCGGAAAAGCAGCGTAATGACAATTATTTTGGCGCATAATTTTTTATCGATGCTCAGTTACACATCGCTTCGATTTATTTATTTTTACCAGTTTTTATTTATTCTCTTCTCGAGATGGAAATTTTTCGAAGATATACCAATAACTTCCGGTTACAGACGCTGCCATCGTGAAATCGTAACGAAGAGATTGGAAAGACGTAAGAAATTGAAAACGGATCAGTGCGAAAACGAAACGAAGCTCAGATCGTCCAAGTGCATATGCAAAAAGTGCAGGTTCAAATTGTTTCATTTTGCCTTCAAACAATGCAACCTACAGTCCTATATGAAAAATTAACTTTGGTATATTCGCTCAGAAGCTTTCGATACGTTCAAAAAAAGAGGGTAATCGAACCAGATTTTCTCGCAAGTTTAGCCTACAATCAGCGAGTTTCGACGAACAACGAGACGTGAGTGTAAAAACTCCACCAATAAAAATATATAATTCAATTCTTAAAAATAATACATATTTACATTTTTTTTTTATTTCAGATCCATAGACGCTGATTACGACGAGCCAGTTGGGTGAGTTAGTGATTCAAGCCTTCAACGAAAAATACACAAGAAGAATGTTGTTGTTTTTTTTTTTAATTTTCAGTGAATTTATATAGAGAAAAATGTTCTGCATTATTTTTCTTGTACAGTACTAATCCTGTTAAGAAGGCGAGTAGCTTAAATATGACGGTGAATCCGAGTTCCGACGAAGACCATAGCGATCTTTATATTCTCGTATACTTCTCATATCTGTTGTTAACTTGGATTATTCTCGTTACGTACGAGTACGTGGTATTCGACGATTGCGAGGAGAGAGACCGCTGTTGTTCGCTCGAGAAATGATCCTCAATAAACGTGTGATTTTTTCTCGTAAAGAGCCAGTTTCATATTTTATTCGTTTCGAAGGGAGATCGCCCTGAGTCCCGGCGAAACGTGGTGGAACAAGGTCGTCAATCAACGTTCCAGCATGCCTCCTCTGCTTCGAGGCCCTTTCGGAAAAGCCACGCGGTCCGAGTACTCTTCGGCCACTTCCGGTTTTCGTTCTGCCACTTCTGACGTCCTTAGCAATACCGTCGATATATCTCGCAGCGTTACTCCGCTTTCCCTCAATACAGAAAAGTGGAAGAATTTCGTTACATAAACTTTTTTTTTTCTTCATTCAAAAAAATCTATTAATTTCTATCTTTATACGATTAATCTTTTTTTTTCTTTGTTATATTCAGCTCGGAGCCTGACAGTTCGAATCGTCCGGCGCAGCGGAAAGAGGGCTCCAAATCAGACTCGAAGATATCGTTTCGGAACAAGTGAGAATTTTTTTTTTAATTTCTGGCAGGATCGAGAGTTTTTTTGGGATACAAGAGATTTGACAAATTGAATTTTTTGCGGTCAGATTGATGGTAAGAGGGCATCGGATGACCACGAGAAGCGTTTCGAATAATATTTTGGCGTTGGGAATCGCGAAGAAGGACGGCCGAGTTTCGACGATACCCGTAAGGCGGAAAAAGACGGAGAAGAAAAAAAGATTGGTCAGATCGACGAGCCACGGGAGTGACAGTTTCAGCACTTGCGCCAAGTGCTCGCGAATATTGTCAAAAGCTGCTTAAGACATTGTGACGTGTGTTTTCAACGTGTAACGCTGTGAATCTCCCGATGTTAAAAAAATCAGCTTCGTAAAATCGAGCTCGATTCGAACGCCGGAGAAAAAATGTATTTTTAGGAATCCACGTGCATGGCCCAAAGACTCCGTATTACGAAACGAAAGCCTGCATCATGTGTTTTTTTTTTCGTCTTCCGTCCAGCCAAAACTTGACACCAAAATCGTCTCACTGTTTTCTATTAATTTTTGAAAAACATTTTTTTACTCTCTGTCCCGACAAATTTTTATTGATCATTTTCAATAAAAACATCTTGTGCTCGTTTTTAAGGATGTCTTGCAAGTCAAGTTGAATACTTTTTACAATTTTTTTAACATGCTTTTTACTGTAATTAAAGAATACTAAAATAAAGGGTCAAATTTTTAGGAATGAAGAATTATCGTGGTGATCCAACAAGTATATTTAGTAACATTAAAACTTTTATTATAAAGTTGTTATTTTGATTAAGATTAGGAAACCTGTCAATGCTTATTGAGGTATTACTATATGGAGTTCTGGGTAACGTTTTATCGTCATTTATCGTTAATAAATAAAAAAGGCCTGCAACCTCAAGTTTTTCGTTGTCCTACAAGTTTAAGAATGTTTTATTAATATAACAAATAATTTTTATAAAGAGTCACTCATGTGGAAAACAACTTCTTTTTGAAAATAAAGAAACGGAATTGGGTTCTCGCATCTACTCAATATTAAATATCGAATTTTCAATCTCAAATATCTTCGTTAAACGGTCGGGAAGAGCATATTTTTGGTGCGCATTTTGTAGCTTGAAACTTTTCCTATCGTTTGATCCTAAAAACACGCATTTCTGTCATGATTGACTTTTTTTATAGACATCCTTAAATTTACCTCTCCATACTTTTAGCAATATTTTTTCTCTATTGACAAAGCTTTTCATAGAATATTATGTACATTTTTTATGCGAGAATAACTTGTAAAAGTTGGCACGTCGGGCAAAGATATCTTGGATTTGGATTTTACTTGAACTTTCGTTAATATCCAAAGTTCCAGGGACAATTTTCATAGTTGGCTCTCTCGTGTCTTTTTTCTCGTGAATCGTGACGTTTTAACAATATTTTATCTCTATTGACAGAGTTTTTCATAGAATATTATGTACATTTTTTATGCAATAGTAACTCGTGAGGGTTGTCACGTTGGGCAAAGATATCTTGAATTTGGATTTTACTTGAATTTTCGTTAATATCCAAAGTTCCAGGGACAATTTTCATAGCTGGCTCTCTCGTGTCTTTTTTTCGTGAATCGTGACGTTTTAACAATATTTTATCTCTATTGACAGAGTTTTTCATAGAATATTATGTACATCTTTTATGCAAGAGTAACTCGCGAGAGTTGGCACGTTGAGCAAAGATATCTTGAATTTGGATTTTACTTGAATTTTCGTTAATATCCAAAGTTCCAGGGACAATTTTCATAGCTGGCTCTCTCGTATCTTTCGTCTCGTGAATCGTGACGTTAAGGGCAAGCGTAACCGGAGTCTCGTAATTCGGAGCCTGATCGCGGAGACCCGGTCACTCCCATGGAGGGGCACCCTTGACTCAAATATTCCCGGTTTCGAGATGGAAAAAAGACGAGGAGAGAGAGAAAGAGAGACACGAAGAGGATAGAAACCGGGATCTCGCGTTAGCGAGGCTCGAGGAAGCTCTGGCGTTACCGCGAGACAGAAAGACCGGGGTCTCGGTGAAAAAGGAGAGGAGGAGGAGAGAAGCGAAACGTCGAGTCCCTGGCAAACCGTTTTAGTCGAATTCGAGCGGGTAGTAAGGGCGCTATTTTGAGGTAGCTCGCACTAAATATGGTCAGATGGGCGCGTCAGTGCTTTCCTCGATGGAGCCGCAGCCCCTGCTCTCCGGGCCTCGAGGTAGGGGGATCGGAGGCCCTGGTGGGAGAGGGAACACCGAAAGTTACTTAGACAAGTTCACCTCTATCACTTGGACAGTTGGTTCCCCGTAACCATCTCGTACCATCCACTTAGAAACCAACCGTAGCCATGGTAAGTAGAGTTTATTTTTTCGCCCTTGCCCCGACGATTGACGCCCGCAAGGAACAAAAATCGACGACGCGATCTAAATTTCGACGCGAATCCTTCACCGGATATCTTCGAAACTCCGACGACTTGAATACAAAAACGGGAATAATTAATATACATATGTGAATCGTATACGCGCGAAAACGAGTCGCAAGTGGTGATAGATTCTCCGGGAAAATCTTGGATCTCGCGAGATAATCGTTGTAACGATAACTGTGTGCCAGCTCGAAAACTGTCAAGTGGAAAAATGTGGATCTTCGAGTGGATTTAAGTGTTTTCGATCAACGCGCACGGATTCCGAGTCTCTTCGGTCGTTTGACGATTAGAAATCGCGGGAGTTGAGGATTTATGGCTCTCGAGCGTTTAAGGATTCAAATATGACTGTAGATTATCTCGTTCGAGAGTATCGAAGGTAGATCAATGTTTTTTTTTATCGTCCGTTTCTTCCAATCGTTAGCTGTTGCGCGATTTAAAAAAATTTGCATCAAAATACCAGAAAAATGCTCCTCGAATGTCCCTTCAACGCTAAGAAGCCATTTGGGAGCAAGCTCAGGGAGGTGTCTCTCAAAAAATCGTGAAAACTATGTCCAGACGCTGTAGTGTTCAAGCAAGTAATTTAGCAGAAGAAAAGAATTAATAACTCTGTACACCGAGAAAAAAAAATTGACCAAACGACCAAATACAATTTTTAATTGTCATTTTTAACTGTAATCAAAATTTTATTGAAAAGAATAAACTTTTATATAAACTTGTATAAAAATTAATAACACCGAAAAAAAATTTGATAAACCATTATATTGAAAAGAATAAACTTTTATAAGAATTAATAACTCTGCACCGAGAAAAAGAAATTTAACGAAACGACCAAATACAATTTTTAATTGTAATTTGTCACTGCAATTAAAATTTCATTGAAAAGAATAAACTATTATTCGACCTGACAAAAGTGATGATAAATAAATGATAAACAAATATATTTGGCTATTCCAACAAAATATTTTCTCAGTATAAAAACGAATACAAAATACAAAATACAAAAATACGTAATGACGAAATAATGAAACGGCCGGTGAACAGTTAGAACAAAAAGGTATATATTTTTCGTCTCCGAGATCGAAATCGAAATAGAAAGATTTAAAATAGGTACGATTGCGAATCGTGGACGCTTCGGTAAAATTTTTGTCCACGTTGCAGCGAAAGGCGAGTAAACAGAGATTATTTGGCAAGCAAGCAAAATTTGAACGAGGGAGGCGTGTTTCTCGCGAAGGAAGATCGCGTGCATTATCTTCGGGATGTAAAAATATTGAGCGCGATCATAAGGGAGGCGGAAGCGCGGGAGGGGGGGGGGAGATGGAATGATAGGGATTACGTAATGAGGGTAACTCGAGAGGCGAGAGCGAGCGGGTGCTCGCGGTCTATATACGTCCCGCTTGAGCGAGATAGCGTTACAGCGAGAAGCCCGCTTTCCTCTATTATTAGAAAAGCAACCGCGGAAAAGAGACTCCTCACCGATTTCCGCACCGTACGCCGACTCCGAACGCCAGCCGGGATATTATTCCCGCGACACTTTTTTCGCGGCTCGATCGACGCTCAGAGACTTTAGGCGAATTCCACTTATCGACCGCAAAGCCTGTGTCATATGTAATATGGATATTAGGGTGTTTCATTTTTAGGCGATATTTCTTTTTTCTTTGTTATACCTGAAAATTTGATACTTTATGGAAAATAAAATATTATCCCGTTTGGGAAAAAATTCAAAGTGCAATAGCGGCTTAGCTCGTTCAAAAATTCAATTTTCCATTTAAATAACGCAGGAAATTTTTTTTTGTTTCAATTTGATTTTTTGTTGTTAAAAAATTTTTTTTGAAAAAAAAAGAGCATAAAGCTATTGTAGGGCATTAAATTTGGTAGAAAAATGATTCTTTGATCTAAGACCGTACAACCAGTTGTTTTAAAGATACAGGGCGTCAAAAGTAAACGTTCTTAAAAATATACTTTTAATCTTATATAATTTTTAATTTATTGCTTTTGTATGAATAATAAAATTATAATATACGGTTTGAATCTTTATAATTCATAATTTAGGGATTAGCCATGCACAGAAAAAGAATTCCAAATGCTAACAGGTAAACGCTAATGGTAGCATTTGTAGAAGAATGAAAAATAATGTAATTACAATAATCGGAATGACAAATTGATCAAAGATTAAATTTAATTGCTGGATTTAAATAAATAAATCCCTAAATTATGAATTATAAAGCTTTAAACTGTATATTATAATTTTATTATTCATATAAAAGCAATAAATTAAAAATTATATAAAATTAAATGTCTAACATTTGATGCTCTGTATCTTTAAAACAACTGTACGGTCTTAGGCCAATGGATCATTTTTGTGGTAAATTCCTTTTTTCAAAAAAAAAAAAAAAGAAATGTTTTAGCAACAAAAAATCAAATTGAAACAAAAAAAAATTTTCCCGTGTTATTTTGATGGGAAATTAAATTTTTGAATGAGCTAAACCGGTATTGCACTTTGAATTTTTTTCCAAACGGGATAATTTTTTTTTCCATAGAGTATCAGAATTTCAGATATAACAAAGAAAAAAAATATTGCCTAAAAATAAAACACCTTAATATCCATATTTACATTGGTTTTGGGTCTTTATGAGCGTTTTGGACGATAAATGGAACACACCCTTAATAACACCGGCGGCTCCGTTTCGCTATCACGATGGTTCGTGTCCGATGAAGACAGATTTCCAGTTATTCGAAATTAAATTCGAATTTCCGTTTGTTAAGAAATAACTTCCGGTTTATTCCGGACGATTCTCAAAATGACAATGAGAAATCGATACTCTCCAGTTTTTAAATGTTTTTTTTTTCGTTCTCTAAGGTAAACGTCTCAATAGTTGAACAGCTAAGGGTTTTTCCACTTTATTTTTGTTTAAAAAATATTGAAACAAAAAAATCTGCTTCAAATTCACATCTAGACTATTGTCTGATATTTTACTAAATCAAAACTCATTCAATGTGTTAATTTTAAATAATATTTCGAGTAAATAGATACTTGAACGTTTGAATATGTCCCAATAGTTGGACAGAAAATCGACCGTCTCTAGGGCTGAGCTGAGTTTTTTTCCAATGAAAACTATACTTCTTCATACAAGAAAATAATCCGTACGATTTTATCAAGAAAAAAATAATTTAAATATTAAAAATAACATGGCAAAAATTGTTCAACTACCGCGACGTTTACTTTATATGGAGTTAATGTTTCAAAGACACACTTGATTGGACGAATTTATTTTTACAGGCGCACTGAGAAAAAAAAAGTTTGGTTTAATCAAATAAACGGGCGGTCACGGAGGGCGAAAGAAATATTTAGTTAATTTAACATGATATTTATTTAATTCAACTAAATTTTTCTTTCTATGCCTTTTGTTTTAGACATGGAAATAAGTGTTTGATTGAATCAAAAAAATATCATGTTAATTTAACTAAATATTTCTTTCGCTCTCCGTGACCGCCCGTTTAGTTGATTCGACCAAACTTTTTTGTCAGTGCGGATAAGGAATCGGGATGTTTACTTTATAGAGGGGATTATTGTTTCAAAGACACACTTGATTGGACGAATTTGTTTTTACAGGCGGATAAGGAGAAGAAGAAGAAGCCCAAGAAGAAGGAGGAGGCGGCGGCGGCGCCCGCTCCGGAGCCTGAGCCCGAGCCGGCGGCACCGACACCGGAGCCAGCAAAGTCGAAGACTCAGACTCCCGAGTCCCGCTCGGAGCGAGCCAGCAGCCGCGGTAGCCGAAAGGTTAAGCGCGCTGGCTCCAGCGTCTTCTCCATGTTCTCACAGAAGCAGGTCGCCGAATTCAAGGAGGTCAGTCTTTTCCGCCGGAAATGGCAAAAGAACAACGAGAATATGACACAAATGACGATGAAGGAGAAAAGGAAACGATTATTTATTTTTTCGTATTTTTTTTTCATATAAAATCGAGAAAAAATAAATACTCGCGATAATTATAAATGCACAGTATTATTAAATGAAATGAACCAACGCGAAAGTTTGACACATCGTTTTGGTAAACAGTCATAAAAGTGAATCTTTATTAAAATACTTCTTCATTGTGCTTAGAAAGAAATTTTATTGCTTGAATTAATATTAAGTTATAAATGACGTATGGAATTCGAGTCATCTCTGGATATAAAATTCATATACTATTGAATTTTATCCTATAACATAAAAAGATATTTGCGACGAAAAGTATAGACAATTTTCATTAATCTGAATTAAAATTATGTAGGCAAATTGAATTCAAAATCAATAATATGTCTAGACATAATTTTGATTCACGAATTCTTTATTTTTTGTATAATTTTATTACAAAAATTGCTCCATTTTGATTCCTGTATTGCTTTGTAATGGTTGAACTTTAGCTGAATTTATTTCAATACTGTCTCATGATTTAATAAAAGCTAATTAAGATTATGTAATAATTAAAAAAAAAATCATTATTTCAAAGTAAACAAAATGTTGGTACTGTGGTAAATTCGGAAATTTTAAAGATTTATGAGTATAAAATTACTATGTATATTTTGTAGTATAAGAATTTAAAAAATGTCCAATCTTAAGTTAAAATTTATCATAAAAAATGGTCTTATAGCAGTGAAATGATTAACAAAACGGTGTGTGAGGAAGAATAATGGAAAAATAGACAATAATCGTGAAATGTTTGCTCACCAGGCCTTCCAACTGATGGACCACGACAAGGACGGCGTTATCGGCAAGGAGGATCTTCGTCAGACGTTCGACTCGGTTGGTCGTTTGGCCACGGACAAGGAATTGGACGAGATGATCGGCGAGGTACCCGGACCGATAAACTTCACGCAGTTGCTCACTCTGTTCGCCGCTCGCATGTCCGGAGGTTCGTAAGAGACATATCCAGCATGTATCCTACCCGAAACGGTAGGGTGCACGCGGATGTGTAGACCGAAAGCGTTAGAGTCATGGTGCCAATGCCGATACCGGGATATTTATTATTGAAAAAGAGAACAAACGAAACGAACAGAGATGAAAAAAGAAAGATTAAACGTAAGGGGAAAAAGTACGCTGGTGCAAACAACATTATTTTTTTCGCGATTATTTCAGTACGGTTATTCAGAAGGTACATCACTATAGAGGTAAAAACTTTGTCAATCTATCGTTATTCAAATTCTTGACGTCGTACGGAATTTTACCCAAAATTTCTTTATTTACCCAATTTCGAGATTTAGTTCATCATAATTTGTCATTTTAAAAAACGTAAGGGGAAAAGAACGTTATAGAGCAAACATTTTACTCTTTGAGCGACGATTTCAAAAAGTACAGCATTGGAGATAAAAAGTTTGTCAATCTGTCGATTTTCAATGTAAATCCTCCACGTCGTATGGAAGTTTACCCAAAATTTCTTTATTTACCCAATTTTGAGATTTAGTTCATCATAATTTGTCATTTAAAAAAAACGTAAGGGGAAAAGAACGTTATAGAGCAAACATTTTACTCTTTGAGCGACGATTTCAAAAAGTACAGCATTGGAGGTAAAAACTTTGTCAATCTATCGATATTCAAATCCTTCACGTCGTACGGAATTTTACTCAAAATTTCTTTATTTACCCAATTTCGAGATTTAGTTCATCATAATTTGTCATTTTTCAAAAAAAAAAGAACGTAAGGGGAAAAGAACGTTATAGAGCAAACATTTTACTCTTTGAGCGACGATTTCAAAAAGTACAGCATTGGAGGTAAAAAGTTTGTCAATCTGTC
>JAPYYW010001029.1:0-55750 GCA_030522545.1 Cremastinae sp. A BG-2022a
GAAAGTCAGTTTTTTGGCTCATTCTATATAAATTCTTGGATTTCGCCTCGAATAAGTAACATTTTCGTTATCTACAGGAAATTTCCGATCGAATAGGCTCATAAAATCGACAAAAAAAAATTTCAAAAAATTTGGTGAGTCACACTGGATCTCGTGGACCCATGAAAATTTCAATTAGCAATATTTTTCCTTTTTCTTGACGAATTGAACTTTATAAAGTGTGATTTTTAAAGATTTTTACAAAACGAAGCGAATGGCCCAAGAATCACATCAATTCATTCATTTTTTTAAATGTTATTAGCCCTTGAAGATTTTTGAGAAAATGGAAAGAGGTATACCTTAAAAAATTGGCAAAAATGTTTAAATTAAATTTTTTTTTGGAGTAGAGATTAACCAAAAGTTAATGTGCTCCGTATAATGCGCTCTATCGGCCTCATGTCTTTTTTAATATAGGATGATGATGATAAGATAGCAGCTTTTTCGGTGACAAGCCACAATAAAACACAGTGTTTGGCTTTTTCTCAATAACTTTCGCTCGCTCTTTTCATTTCGTCTAGACCAATTCACACATATGTAGACACGATGCTGTAGCTACTATTGACAGCGCTCTGTTTCCGTCAATTGTTTCCGATCTCTACGTACTCTGCTCTTTCGTTCACTCTTGTACTCTTCGCTGCGGTTTTTTGAAAAAAATTTTGCTTCATTTCTGTTTCAATGTTTGTTCACGTGTTCGTTTCTGTCAAAGTCTGGAAGTGCACTGCCCATAACGCTTCCGGGATATTTCACATCGATGTGTACACATGTATCAAATAAAATCATAAAAAATCACATTTATTTCACAAAAATTTTTTAGAAATGTCATCGATGCGAGGAATGACGTGGACAGCAAAAAAAACCAATTTTTTAAATTGCTATTTGCCTCCCCATATATTTGTTTGCTCATCACGAAAACTACCGAAGCAATTTCTACAATATTCGATGCAGAGTTATATAAGAGTTTTGCGGAAAAACGTTTATAGAGAATGAAACTGAAAATTTTTTAAAATTTTTATATAATTATGTTGTTAAAGTTTATAAAATCTATATAAAATTCATGTATAATATATAAATATATATAATCAATCGAAGTTCGGAATGTTTAATATATTGTAAATTTCGTTTTAACTATATATAGGTCATAAAAGGCTTAAAACTTGGTAGTCAAGTTCATCTTCAAACGAATCATCTATATACATACTTATGAAAGAACAAAAGACAAGACTGACTAAGCAACGTTCAGCAAAAACCGTCGATGAAGATATTTACATAAAATTTTAATGGTAGCTTTCTTCTGCGATGTATAATCATTCATCCATCCACCCATTAAGGAAGAATTTTATAAAATTCTTGCACTATAAAAGGGTTTGACTTGCACTAAAGAGGCTTCATTTGACTTTTCGATTATATTATACTAGCAGGTTACAGTATAGCTCAGGCGCTTTGCGCCCTCGCAGTAATAAAAAAAAAACTGGTCCAAAATCCAGTTCTTTGGATTGTTTAATTTGAATTCGTCGATTTCGTCTTGAATAAGTAGCATTTTCGTTATCTACGGAAAATTTGAAAGAGAAATTTGGTGAGTCACATTGGGTCTCGTGGACTCATGAAAATTTGAATTTGCGATATTTTTCCTTTTTCTTGGCGGAAATCAACTTTATTAGGGGTGTTTTTAAAGATTTTTTCAAAATTAAGAGAATGGAGCTAAAATTATGTTAATATATGAATTATTTTAAAAGTTATCACGTCTTGTAGATATAGTCATTTGTCAAATATTTTCAAATTTTCGGTTTTTTAAAAGTCATCCTTTAAAGTGCACACTCACTGGATGTACTAAAAATCTTCTGATGGTATATAAGTAAAATGAGAGAGGAAGAGAGGATGAAAAGTAAATTTAAATCGCCGATTAAGATACTCGCGTACGCATGTCTCGCTCCCGAGATCGATCATGTCTTATATCGTCTCATCTGAATTCCAACCTCCTAGAGAGGATTTTGATCGATTAACCATGGCACGTATCCCGACAAAGGAGTCGTCTTCTCCCCGCATTGATATCGCGGCGAGAGAATTGCTGTACGTGAGCAAAAGCGCGAACGTCCGAGAGATGAGAAACAGGAAACGAGAGAGAGAGAGAGAGAGCGATATGAGATGAGCAGAGAATATACACGGAGAAGAGAGAATACCGAGATATTGCGCCAAAGTATAGAGACATGTACACAGAGACTATAGAACCGACAATATCGCGTCCCATGAACATGCACTCGAGTATGGTACAAAGGTGAGTATATAGGATGTCCTGAAAAAAGCGTGAACGATTGGACGAGCATCAACTCTAACAGGAGATTCCCAATCGAAAGGTCCTGAGGCATATTTCGATCTGGACGATCGATTACGAGATATCGGTGCGACACGTAATCTACCTGAATAGAAATTCAGACGAGGACCTTCTCCAGGCCCGATCGAGTCAACCTAAATCCATCGCATGATCCAAACTATATGTATATATTTAGCAAAATCTCGAGAGTTTCGTGCTGCTACTGAATAATCAATTATATTTACTATAATTCTTAAATAATATATTATTTTCAATAATTAAAGAACGTAAGTAGAGGCATCAAAAGATAAATATTTCGTTAAAAAGTTAGTCAATAATCGCGACTATTTCTCATTATCATGTTGGCATTGTCAATTCTGCGAGGTTAAAGATTTTATAAAATCTCATTCTTTTTGAGCGATGTATCGAATCGATCCCCGTTCGGCGAGCGTATACGAGTGTTCAATTGATGGCTATATATAGGTTTTCGATGGCTGATGGGAACTCGCCCGCTAGGGTATATGGGAATTTTCACGGGAAAACGCTCGAGGACTTTTCACCTTGGAAACTTGCGTAGAATATAAATTCGAGTAAATAGAAAGTGGCTCGTGGGACATCCTGTATGTAGAGGTGAAAATTCATGTGACTCCGGCTCCATATAGAGGAGATTCGTGCCACTTGATGGTAAATGCCGGGAACGAAAACAGCTGCGCCGAGATTGGGGCTGGAAATGAGGAGGGCAGAAGTTATGTAATAGGAAACACGCATTCGAGAGACTTTGAAAATGCTCCTGGGAAACGAGAGGAACGGGGAGGAGGAGGAGGAGGAGGAACGATGCGCGAATAAAGAGATGAGAACGCGATGCAACTGAATGAGTGCGGAGTGTGTCAGCTCGCGAATACACATACGCGAGAGATAAACCGATACTCTCTTTCCATTTCTCCAGCTTCGAGCGACATTCTCCCCATTTCTCCGACTCTCCCATCTCCCCTTCTTTTTTTTTCATCCCCCCCAGTTTATTCTCTTTCTGCTCGCCTATTGCTACATGCATGCGCTTATTCGCGTGCGTCGCTGAGCTTTCTCAAATCAAGCTACGATATACTCTCTCTATCTCTCTCTCTCTCTCTCTGACGTATACGTAAACGAAACATGACGTCTCTGCCCGTGTTATTTCATATCAAACGTGTGTGCGTGGGCGTGTGTGCATGCAACATGTGGAAGTCGGAGTAAAAAAATGGGAGAAAAGAGAGAGAGAGAGAGAATTGGGGAACATTGTGCTTGAGCATTTAGGACTCGCTAGCGCGACAGGGATGGGAAAAGTTTCCTGACACTTTGCATGGCACGTAAAATTCGCAGCGAACTGGATTTTCGTCACGTATCACGAAGACCTTACTTCCCTTTTATTATTTCTGCCTTCTTTTTTTCCCCTCTCGGTCGGACAGAATGGGAGCACCTCGTGGGCATTTGCCTCACATCCGTAATTGCTTTCGTAATTACTTTCCTTTTGCCTTTCTCTTCTTTTCTCTCTTTTTTTTTCGAGCTCTCGAGAGCCGGGTCTCATCAGTCAAATGTCATACTCGTCTTTTGCACGGTCATTATTGGCGGTACGAAAATTCGTATTTTCTTGATGTACGCGCGGGCTCCGAGCTCGTTTCGTCCTTGTTATAACAGAGCCGTTCGGGGGGGACTCTCGTTGCTCCCTCCTGCCTTCGTAACAATTGGCGCCCACGCCCTAGTAATTTTCGTCATTGATTTGAGCCTGGAAGTTGCGAAGCTTGTCGAGTAGTGCGAGCTTGCCGTCTCATTTGCGTAATCGCGTCCTCTCGTTCAGGACATCGTTTTTGAGTCAATTTCTGACTGCTTTGTCTCGGTAATAATCGCTGGGACGAAAAAGGTCTCGTTAGTCTCGCACGTTCCTCGGAATATCTCGAGATCCCGAATATAATGCGCTCCATTTTCGTAGCTGCACACTCTCTTCTCATTCCCGACCCCCCCCCCTCCCCACTCTCTTACCCGGCCTTCTCGACGTTCATCCCCGGAGACCACCCTCACGACCCTCACACTTTTATTTCCTAGCCTATTTGTTATGCTAATTATTTCACCGAGTGGCACTCTCGTCTCCGCGAGGGTCGAGTAATTTCAGGAAAAAAGCGGTTGTATATAAGAACGCCGGATTGAAGAGGGTCTCGGAAGGAGAGGCTGGGGAGGGAGGGAATAAAAAAAGCTCGGATTCTTGTCACGATTCGAAAACGTGGCAGGATCAGACCGCGGATTCAACTGGATTCTCTTATTTATCTTGCCTCGAATCTAAATTGGTGAATTCTTTTTTACCGTCCTCTAAATTCATGCTCGAACGAATTTGTTACTTATTCTTTTACAATGCGAAATTTCTGAGATATTGCTATTGAATTTTTTATCGTTTATCGTCATGAATTTTTTTTGAACTCTAAATTGCGTTGACATTAACTATAGCAACCAAAAGTAATAAGTTGCTATATTCTTTTTTGCGGATTTTTGAGAAATACTCATCATATTTTTTTCATCAATTTTTAACGAGGGTGCAAGTACAAAAAGTAAACGTGTATAGTTTATTTTGCAGAAAATTTAAAATTTCAAGGATTATATCTTTGAAGCTGGACCATCACAATTATTATTTTATTTCTCAAATGTTTAAAAACATATTTAGTATATAGACATGTATAGTCTACAATTTTTCTAAATATACATAAATTATTTGAAAAGATTATTTTTCTGAAAAGCATGAATAGGAGTGAATCTAAAAATGGAGTGAATGTAAGGAGTGAATCTAAAGATACATACGTAATTTTCAAACATTGACGAGACGACTATGTTGAGAGCGTTTCTGCAGTGAAAAATTCTGTACCTTGACAAGATCGACAGATAAATCAATTTTTGTGGAGCATTTTAAGGTGGTTGGTCTGTGACAGTCAAATTTAAAAGTTTCTTCCGTTTTGATAACGTTTTTCTGACATTCACAATGATTTTTGCGAGATTAAGTTTATTAAGAAAAGTTGTTGCAAATTGATTTGAGAATAACATACTCTGAATTGAAGGTTATCCAAGGTCAGAAATACTAGTTATACTTGGTGTATAATTAACAAATTTTTTACAATAGATTTTCCTGAAAAATGAAACAAAGATTCTTCTACATTGTATAAAACTCTGCAAAATTTTAGGAACTTAAGAATTCGAGATATTTAATGTTGAAAATTGTAGCTCCAACGCACGCTCTTATGGGATAGATGAGTGTACAAAAAAATATGATATTTGTTATTAAATATCTCGACTTTTGTACGGTGAAACCTTCTAAAATTTGATACACATGTACATATGACTTTAAAGAAAGTTTATAAAGAATTTTAACAAAATCTATCGACGCATGTTTTACAAAGACCATCAACGACCTTAAACAAAACGAAATCAATTTCGCAAACTGCGTGGTCGGCGGGATTATCATTTCACGTGTAATTCTCATTGATCATGTGTCATCGCAGTTTCGTAGTCCGATATCGTCGAAGGAACATGCTATCCGGAAGGGACATGGACAACAGAAGCGCGTGTTATATCATTGCGGCTAAATTGTATCGATTCTGCCGATGACAGCGAGCACGGACCGCTTGGAAACTTGAATGGGCTCCGTGCGAATGGTTTCCAATCAGTTCTGCGCGTTTATTTAAAAACTCTTTCGTACTTTTAAACTAAATTTCGAATCTTTGAAAATTCGAAAAAAAAACACACACACACATAAAAGCTATTCTTCGAGATCAAAAGTGGATGAAGGCGTCAGAGTATGGGAAATCCAGCGGAAAATCAGGTTAGACAAATTCGATGCTCTCGAGCTGTCGATCGTGAGGAAGAACGAGATCGAGAGGAGGAAATTTCTCGAGGTGAGAGAGAGAGTCGAGCTCGGTCGCGGATTCTCAACGGCTCTCGGGATAGTCATCGGATTGAGCATCGACGGGTGGATAATAAAGGGGGAAAGGAAGAAACGGAGAGAAAGAGAAAGAAAATGGAAGGAGAAGGAGATGGGTTCGAATAATGGATTGATGATGAGCAGGAGTGAAGCAGGCTCTTTCCATACACGTATATACAGAGCGATAAAAGTTTGGCTCTTCTTCCCTTATCTTGAGGAGATCTGCATGGATTGGGCCACTTCCCTCGGCGCAAAATTTCTCTGTGGCATTTGTTTCTTTTTCCTCGTTTCTTATTCTCTGCTTTTTTTTTTCTCCCATTGTCAACGCTCCTTTTCACACCGGAGCTCTTATTCTTATCCCCCTCCATCTCTCCTTTGTTTTTCTTCGACCGCGTCGTTCTCCCTGCTCTCGCCTCTCCCACCCATTTGAAAGATCTCTCGCTTCGATTTCCCATTTTTTCCAATTATCTACCGGTAATTGTCATTTCGTCTCATTCCCTAATCAAACTTTGTCATCTGTCATTAACGACAGGATTAACGAGATGATACGAGTTTGATGAACGAAAGCAAACTATTAATTTGATCATAAATCTTCTCGTTTCGGTTGAAAAAATAAAAGCTCAAAAGTTGTTCATTTATGTATAATTTAATTTGATATGGCTGCACTGTGGGCTCAATGATTCAAATGTTAAAAGGATGACGATGAAAAACCAACACAATATTTTTCCAATTTTTCGATAGCATATCTGGTTAAATATTCTGCCAAATAAAATGTACCTCTGAATCAAAAAATACATTCGATCATTTTATTGTAAACGATTCAAGTACATCACGATATTTGATCATTAAAAGGTGTAAAAACGACGTGTGCTATTTTTTTTGAAAATATGCGAAAAGATTCTTTAATATTAAATTTAAAAAATATTTTATTAATATTTTAAAAAGCTTGAGCGTGCAGAAATTTATTATTAAATATCGCAACTGGGTTACCTTTCATAAAATGCTGTCTTATTGAAATACTTCTGATGCAAAAAATATGAATCGGATATTTTTTCCAAAATAACAAATTTTTATCAGATGTGATTTATTGAATTTACTGTATTTTTTATTAATTTTTATTTTGTATTAACTTTTATTCTATTAATTTCATCAAATTTCACAATTTTCATTATTAAATAAAGTATTTACGAGGTATAATTAAGATAGTGCGAATAAAAGCGTGTTTATTGGTTCCTATTGAAGCGTAATTACTTGGTTGAAACGAGCTCCCGACTTTATGAAAAAAAAAAAAACTTGATCGAAGTGAATAAAAATGTGCAACTCTTTGGAGACGAGCATAAAAGACTTCTTTACTTTGTAAAGTATACAATGTACATGAAAAAGGTATTTCGAAAGAATGTACGAAGCTGGATTAAGAACGGAACGAAAGAGACATTCTTTGGCTGCGATCGTCGAGATGAAATGCAACAAATTAAATCTTGAGCGAGGAAGCTCGTGTTCGCATCAGTGAACTTGCGAGTGTTTCTGTGCGACGGAACGTCGTCGGGGCATCGAATGTGATAAAAAAATGAAAGAAGATTGGGGCGAAGAGGCAGAAAAGCGAGAAAGGTGAAGCGCGAAAAGGTGCACAAGGGCTCTCGTGTCGTTAAACGCGAAGCACGTTTTTTCACCCCGATTCGGTTGAAAAAAAAACTGGGGGAACCTTTTTCGAAAGCACTCGGGAATAACTTCTCATTCATCTCGACCCTCATCGGACGTTTCTCCCCCCGGATTATATTTTATTCTTTATCTTCGTTTCATCGGTGACGAAGACGCGCGCGCGTGCATGCGAGTCTTCTCAAATTATAATATATAATAATGTGCTGCTGAGATATAAAATCGGCGACCCTCAAGTTAGCGGCCAGGCCTGTGTCTTCATCTCGAGCGGTGTCGCATTTATATGTATGCCCGCGATTCTTATATACACCCTCTCTCTTAATTCTCTCTCATACTTTGACTCCTGCGGGCTTTTATCACCCCGGAGCTCCGCTTCCTTTTATATCGAGCCGAACACGTGCTCGCGCGCTCCACCCTTCCCAACATTCTTCCACTTCACTCGAGCACAATTACGAACGGTTACTTCGAATGAACATTTTTCGAGGCTAAATGCCATTCGCGTTTCACCGCTTTGACAGGCCAAAGTTACTAAAGAATTTCCACATCGTTTTTACCCTCGAACGGTGTATTTTTAAAACTGAAACGGATATTTTTTTTACACGCCGGAATAAAGATAAAAAGCGCGTTATCGTTTTTTCATCCGTAAACTCGAATGTGTGTATATATGCATGTGCTATTTGAACTCTGAAATTCATGCAGCAAAGTATATTCTCGATTTATCGCGATTTCTGCACTCACCGAATAATCCCGATGACGTCAACGACGAGGTGGGAATATATTATCGAGACAGTTGTGGGAAACACAAAGATCGATTATCAATTCGCGACATCGCTCTGCTCTCGTCGTCGGTCCGATGGGAAAACACGAAGGGACGAAACGATTTGTTATCCACTGCGAAATCAAAAAGCACTCTGTTCACAAGAATTTCAAATTATTTCGACGTTCGGACGTGTCAGTGGGTCGCAATTATCGCGATTAGTCGTACGGCTCGACAAGAACATTTTCCACTTGAAATTTCGTCGACGCACATTGCGAGACTTTCAAGATTTTCGTGCTCAATAAGAATCTTGAAAAAAAAAAAGAAAAAAAATAAAAATTGAGAAAAAGAATAAATGAATAAGAGTAAAGAATGGTAACACTCGAAAACGAAATTCAGATCCAGACAATTATTCGTCCGTACCGTCGACACTCGCGCTCGTCATTCCGAATCGTGCACGTTTCACTCGTGTCTGACCTTATGACGTTTGCTCCACTAGCACCGAGCTACCCTCCTCCAAAGGTCACAAAAATCCGTGAAAACCGAGAAGAAACTTTAAGTCTCTTTTTTATCTCGTCCCTGTTACATTTACGATCGTATTTCTTTTAACGTCACGCACAAAAAATCGTCCGAATTTTCAAAATAAAGGGAATAAGAGAAAAGCGAGAGAGAGAGAGAGGCGAGAAAAAGAATTTAAGAGGAGTGTGTAATGGGGTTGACGGAAATTAACGGGGAGTGAGGGAAGAGCGAAATTGGTATCGCGTTTCTGAGTTGACAGGGCAAACAAACCGCGAAATGCCGAGACGGAAAATAGCAACGGGGCGATGTATCGAGGCACACGTGTGTGACGCAGTTTGCTCGGTTCGTGCCGGGATACTGGGGGCAGTCAGTTAGGTTGTTTTTGCAGGAGCCGTTTGCGACCCCACCATCGGGTTTGCCGAGCAACCCCTACCTTTCGAAGCCAAGCTACGAGAGCTTCTACACTTTCTCCCTCTCTCTCCCTCCCTCCACGGATCTCTTTGCCTCCCCTCGATCCCACTTTGCAGATTCAACCTCGTTGCGCGTCCAGCGGTACACATCCCCGCCACGAGGGGGCGTTAAATCCGCCAGCGATGTCTGTCCTTGCCACCGCGCGTACACGCGCGCGCTCGACAGAGAGCGAGAGAGAAGGGAATATAAAGAGAAGAAGAAAGAATGAGAGAGAGAGAGAGAGAGAGAGAGAGAGAGAGAGAGAGAGTGAGAAGGACTCAGCGCAACGTGGTTGCCCCTAGAATTTGCGAGTCTGCCTCATCGCTCTCTCCGCGCGCTACGCTCCTATATCCCGACGATATCCTCTCTCGGGAGAGGACTTCTCTACACTTTGTTCCCCCCGACTTGCCAGGTGGCGTACCTGACGCAACTTATTTCGTCGTTTTCCCACATAGCGCGAAATTTCGTTCATCGCGATTTCCCAATCTTATCTTTTTTCCATTTCTTTCCATCATCTCGTCTCCTTCTCTCTCTCTCTCTCTCTCTCTCTCTCTCTTTCTCTCTCTGTCGAAATCTTGAAAACGCAGCGCTGGGATGAATGGAATTCTCTTTTCCGAGGCGAGATCCTCGACGTTCCCCGCGCGGCTCTCTTCATGCTCTTCCTTCCTCCCTCCCTCTCTTTCTCTCTCTCCTGATTTTACCAGACTCGCGTTGGTGAAAAGAAGAGAACGAGAGGGCGCGTGAAGAGGAATAAAGAGAGTGAGAGAGAGTATTTACTTCTCGGATGCGAAGGTTCCCCGCGTACCCGAGAATCGATCCACACCCCGTGGTCCACCGGCTCTGAGATTCTCGCTGCGGTCCTTCTCGCTCACTTTTTCGCCATGCCTCCGCTCTCTCTCTCTCTTTCTGGCTCCTCCTCTTCTTATATTTCGCTAACCTTTAATTGTTTTTTTCGTAATTTTCAACTCTTTTGTATTATTTATCAATGCCTGCGCTATTTCCATTTTCATTAACCTTTCGCTAACCTTTAATTGTTTTTTTTTTATAATTTTCAACTCTTTTGTATTATTTATCAATGTCTGCGCTATTTGCATTTTCACAATTTTTAGCACCCCGTGACTATATCTTCGTACTTTTATTATTTGTTATATACTGTCTGCCTTTATATGTTACCTAAAGGTCTTTGTAGCAAGCCCGATATAAGAATAAATGTATCTACCTATATCTATAAATTTTCTATGAAAAATTACTATAATTATCATGTGATCGAATTGCAGATATCCTTTAGAATATAGATATGCATATACTCGTCAAATATTTGTTAACTGAACTGATTGAGCTTACTCTATTTTGATATGTGTGTTCCAAAGATATAGGCAATCCCGTGAATATTCACGTAATCAATATTTACTCAAATAAAATTATTTAGATCTAACAAATATGCGTACATACATATAGTAATAAATTCGTCAACAGTACAATAATCATCTACTTTCCATATTACATAAAGTGTTGAGCAGGTATGGCCAGAGCTCGATACTTTTCTGAGAAATGAAAATTTTTCAATGGGTAATGCTAATTTCATCAATGAGGCAATAAAGATTATCTATTGAAAAATTTTCATTTCTCAGGTTGAGTGAACCAAATATGCATCAACTAAATATATTTAGTTGTTTCCATTAATCTCGAAGCAATATAATATTTCACATAAAATTCTCTCCATATGTTTATTTGGCTCAATAAAAGTCTTTATTCCCATTTAATGTACGTATAATACGAAGAAAGCATATTATATGTATGTATAGTATAATAACTTGTCGTAAAAAATGTTTGATATGCAAAGAATAGTGTATCCTGGTATAATAAAAACACGCCTGGGTCCACATCTCTCGGGCTACATCTCGATTTTCCAAGCTGCAGTTCCCAAGTGCGTCGAGGGTTATTAGCCGCGTGCGTATGCAGAGAGAGAGAGAGATTCGTTGTCGACGTCGCGGAAGTATATACTACACGTGTGTGCGAAGGACATCGACACGAGCGAGCGAACGAACGAGGCTTCGCGAAGAGAGACACGACTCGACGTTGTGCAAACTCTCGGCGCATGGTTCAAAGTACTCTTCCGTGCTATGTGACGTCCAGTTACCAACACTCGTTCAGGACGAGAGAGCCAAAGGGAAAGAGAGAGAGAGAGAGGGAAACTCGACGAGATTTCGAGCCAGCACCCAGCACGTCACCTTGAGGTTAACGAAGCCTCGCGCCTCATTAGGCTTCGCGCCCTGCTCTCTCTCTCTCTCTCTCTCAACTGAACGTCCGCGAATATGCATGTGAACAGGGCTTGCACGAAAGCTCACCTGTCGCGCGCACTTGCAACTTTCGCTCGCAAATTTTTCCCTAAACGCTCTCCGGGGCCCACGGAAATTATAGAGGGGTCGTCGACGACCGCTCGAAGGTACAAAAACTCCAAATGTTTCCCGGAGGGATAAGTCCGGACCGCTTGAAACTTTACGTCTATACAATTGCGCTTATTTTTCGTACTTTTTTTTTTCGTTTCTAATTCTTTATTCATTTTGTTGTTTTTTTTTTCAAGCCGAGATATTTCGACAAACTGCGAGCGTCCGTGAGAAAATTAATCTTCACCGGAAAGTAAAATAACGGGGGTTCGCTGATTTACGACGGACACGGTTAAGCTACTGCGAATTTCGACGATAATCTCTGCGGTATTGTGTACAGGGATAAAAAAAAAGTTCGCTCGTGGGAGCTTCTCGTGGATGTGGAACGATGGAAAATTTATCAGCGCCGCTTCTCCGGTTCGTTTGTCCCTGCTAATCCGCGGATATAGTTTATTGAGGATAAATGCGTTCGCGCGCGTATAGGCGCGCCTCATCTCTCTCTCTTTCGCTGTTCAGATATACGCCTGATGGACTCGTTGAGGTTTTTGATAATCGAGTTTTCCAAGTCCGGACTCGCGCGCGGCGGTGTGCACCGTGAGTGACGACGGGAGTTACGATCGAATGAGCTTAAACGGCACGTTTTAAAATCCCTCGATACCCCGGCGATCGACCGGGGGGCACGCCACGACCCCCCTCTTCTATCGAACGATTTCAATCACTCGCAACACGCCATATCGCCTCATCGTGTTCCGTAAACTCTCCGCTGTTTAGAATTTTCACACAATTGTAAATATAAAGCACAAACTACAATACCCACAAAATTTTGTCGATTCGCTTCACCGAATGCAACTATTCGATTGGCCAATATATCGAGAGCTCCCTTTTTATGGCTCTTCAAATGAATTCTCGTCTCGTTCCAACGAAAATCTAATTAAGTATATTTTCAATCTCGATAAATGTGCGAATACGGACAATATGAGTCACGTATACACTACCGCTCAAAAATATTTGGCCATCTAGTAAAATAGATTTTGTAAAAGTTTGATTGAGTGATACTACTTCATCATTATTTTAACTGTTTAATAACAATTTTTAGACATAACGATAATGCAGTTTTTAAATTTTCGACTCATCTATGTGTCCAACTTTATTTTTAATGACAGGCTCGCAAAGCTTCGGTAACCTAGATACAAATAATTTTTGCGACTTCCAAGATTAACTTCGGCAGAAATTTCGATAATAACACTATTTTGGTTTTATGACCAGGAATCGGCAAATAACAATAAGCTGTTTATGATTTTACCGTAGATAAATATTTTGCGGTGTTATACTTACAATGAAACCTAATAAATGATTTCTTTAAAATGTATTGTTTGTAACTAAACAAAATGCAAGGTGGCAAAATACTTTTGAGCGGTAGTGTATATACACAGTAAAAGGATATTGACTTTACGCTTGAACTGGAACGATTTTGAAACGTGGTGACAAGTGGCTATACTTTTTTTTATATACGTTTTATTTCGAAACGTATGAGCAATTGTTGTGTCGAATTTGAAGATAATTCACTAAATGGTTTGAAGAATGTAAATATACTTTGTTTCATATGGAAAATTTATAAATTTGCTCTGAATATACACAAAAAACGGTGACATTACTTTAATATTTATTTCGTAAGATTGATTTACGATTTTGATAGTATGGTTTCAAATTTGAAAACGATTATTGACTTAAATAGTTAATCGATATTGTAGTTAACAGAAAAAAATTTGACAAACTTTTTGGTAAAAAAAAATGAAGTCTAAATTTCACCAAATTTAAGTCTAAGATTCAAATTTTTCTCGAAAAAATATTGTCATAAAACCTTCTTTTATATTTCATGTAAAATTTTCTGTATTCTTCCATAAGAATGCATATTAAATACGTTTACTCACATAAATTTCAATTTTTTCAATTATTTAATAAACTATTGTATATGTAAAATGTTGAGGATTGGAAGATCGATGAGTAAAATATTGTATTTAATTATAGCAGGTTATAGTGACTCGTGGTAATAAAAAAACTGATCCAAAATCCAGTTTTTTGGATTGTTTAATATGAATTCTGGGATTGTGCTCCGAATAATTATCGTCTATGTAATTTTATTTCCAATAAAATAGACTCTTAAAACCGAAAAAAAATTTCAAAAAAATTTTGTGAATTCTTAGAGGGGTCATACTGGGTCTTGTATATAAAAAGAAAATCGTTCTGACGATATCGTCACATGTAAAAATTTAAAAAACTAAAAAAAAAAATTCTATTGATATAAAGTGGACTTTTATGAGAGACTGTACGTTATTCAAATAAATATGACGGAAAAATTGAATAAACGTGGTTAAAATAAAAAGTACGTCGCACGGTCAAAAACAGCAACAAAACAGTGTAAAAAATAACTCCACTTTTATTTCTGTTTAATTGTGAGAGTTAATATAATTGATACGAATGATTTTTTAGTATTTTTTTTAAATTGTTGGAAAACTACGGAATTAATTTCTGCGTATGCGCGACGAGAGGAACGTGGCAACTTTCCAAGTGTGGTGCAAAAAATGCATTCAAATTGGTTCAACCGCCCCGAAATAAACGGTGAGCGAAAAAATAGGTGCGAGGCCAATTGAAAAGCTCCCTATTCGAATAAAAAAAAGTTCCCGTGAAAAAATTTATCAAATTTTCTCAGGGGTGAAATGAGATTTTTTGACCAAAAAAAAAAGAAAAAAGAGGGAGCTGGAAGTTTGGTATTTCATCGGAAATTCATGAGTTTAAAACTTAGAATGGACGAGGATGCGAGAAGAGAGAGGCGAAAATAATGGACCTGCGAGGATGTAGGCACGATGAGGATAAGCTGCCAACGCTGCTGTTGGCGGTTCGCTGCTCCTGAGATCAATGGCTTGTTTCGACCTTATTAATGTCGACGATAAGTCCGAGATGACTGGAACTCATTGGGGGGCGTCGACTATTTTCGACCGAGAAAAACAAAGACTAAAACATATCTCGTGATAAATTTCCTCTTCATTTTTTTTTCTCTAAATTGAACTTGAAAAAAAAAGTTCGTTTTTGTTGATTCGACGATGCAGGTTGATTTTCAATTTTTCCAAGAGCGATAACTCGTTCGATTACTCGTGTTATTGACGAATTAGTTAAATCTTCTCTGCTTTGAAAATCGTATCGAAGGCAATCGAGTGGACAGCAAACGTAATCGATTCCAATACTAACCAATACGTGTTCAATGGTCTCGAAGTCCATTTCAGCAGCCTGAATCGATTTCAATTTGGAGGGAAAGCAATCCTTTTTCCCTCCTTTTTTGTCCGCTCCTCTATACCCTTGACTGAAGAAACAAATCTCCCCTTTCGCGAAGAAAGTAAAACCGGTTGATAAATTCGATCCATTTCAGAGAATACATTTTCCATTTTACCCCAAAGAAACAAGAATTATTTCAACTAACTGAAAAAATTACCGCACCAATGATAAAATCCACAACAATTTTGCAAAATTGGCATTGAATAATATAATACTTAAAAAAATCTTAATTGGAAAGACGACCGAAAAAATCGAATAATTAGGATGAAAACAATTATGAAAAATCAGCATCGAACAGTATAGTAAAAAAAAATCGAGGAACGACCGAAAAAAAAGAGTGAAAAAAAACGTTCGAGTATCCTGTATACATATAGGGCGTTGATTCACTTTTTCATTAGCGCCAATGTGAAAATGTCCTCAGACGCATGGAAATTCAGCACTTTAACGTAATTACAACGCTAGCGGAGTGTACGCTGGGAACGTGAAAGGGACGAGAGAAAATTTTTCACGGCGGCTTGAAAAATGGTGGGGAATCGCCGAGGGGAGGATATAGAAGGAGTAGGTTCGGTAGTTCGGCAGGGGGGAATCGTCAGAGCGGCGCGCAGAGATGGATTATTCATGTAACTTGCGGTTAGTGCTTGGCTGACCCGGGCCCTACCCAAGTTTGCTAAGTTTGGTTAATCCGATAACGAGTCTAGCGTTGATTCAGGATTCAGGTGAGAGGGAGATAAAGAGAGATTGAGAGAGAAAGAGAGAGAGAGAGAGAGAGAGGAGAAACGGAAGGAAGGCCGAACGACGGGAGAGATGCGGGAGGAGGGGGGACCGAGCTTCGGGCCATGATACTGCTGCTCCTGTTACTAAAAAGAGAAAGAGAGAGAGAGAGAGAAAAAGATATATATTATATATATATATATATGTATATATGTATATATGCATGTATATATATATATATACTGGAAGAATGAGCAGGCTGAAAGACGAGGAGTAAGTATCGGCGAAACGAAACTCTCGCGCGCACGGACGGGACACTGGTTAAACTTTGTTTGAGCATGGCATGGCCTTAACCGCTGTTCAATCTCTCTCACCCCTTATTCATCCCACTCGTCGTTCATTCCCTTCTTTTGCTTCCTTCTCCTTTCTCACCCTTATTTTCTCTCTCTCTCTCTCTCTCTCTTTCTCTCTTTCGGCGCCGGGCGTTACGGGCCGCCTCTAGCTCGTCGGACCATCAATTCGCCTCGGTTAAGCGGTTAATCAAGTTGGAACTGTCTAACCATCTTAACCGGGGGATACTCATTTCTTTTCCTCGTCCACCTCGTTTCCTCATTTCCATTCGCCATCGAGCCATTCGTCTCGTCATAAAACTTTCTTGTTTACCACCCTCTCTTCGCGATCGTATCATCGTCTTTCGATCCACCACCAAGCCTGGCACGCACACTTATCGTTTTCTATGGCTCTTGCTCGATGGCGCGATGCTCCTTGAATTTATCCAAAGTCGATCCGGAGCTTTGTGGAAAGGCCTGTTTTTGGCTTTCATGAGATTCATGTGCAGGAATATGTATAGAGGGATGAGCATGGGATATATATATGTGGAAATCGCGCAGCGACTCGACAGCGATCAATCGTTGAACGGCCAAAGCGATCGCGCAAATTCGAGGGCTTTTATTGTTATTGACGGATGGATTTGCATATTCGAGTCAGTGTTGCTCGAATAACCGATCGATTAACGGTACAATTGTCGTGAGAGCGAGTTATAAAGCAAGGGATGAGGCAAAGTGGAGATGTCTCGACACCCGCGCCCCCGGTGCAAATTTGCACGGGCATTATTCAACCCTTCGCACCAAAACCTCAAAGGATTATTTTGCTATCGGCCTTTGTGCGAAAAAGGGATGAAAAACTTCGCGTGAAAGAGCTTTGGAAAAAAAAGAGTATTTTTTCGAGCCGTGTGATTATATTTCGCAGAATAATTCGTTTATATGGCCGTTCGTTATTTTACTTTTCAACGCGACTCGACACTCAGTTAACGCTGGGTCGGCGACAAAAGCACTCTGAGAAATGCAGAATGGGACACGCAAGTATTGAGTAAAAGAGTCGATGAATTTTTACACCAGGATACCCCTCAAGCTCAACAAAATTGAAGGAAATAAATGGAAAAATACATCTCTCGTCGCGTATATGCAATCCCATTTCCAAGCTGAAAACGCGCGTTTTTTTTCCTCGCTGTATGCTGAAAGGAATAAAACACGCCGGTTTTCTCCTCATTTTTTTTTTCATTTTCTCAAAACACACATTCGCTTCAAAGTTGGCCAAGGATTCATATAATTTCACGCGATAATTATCGAGGAAAGAGAGTGTGGGTGTGTGTACAAGGATGAACGCGATGATCAAAGCAACCTGTTTTCACTCTGATGGTACTTTATATTCATTTCTTTCAACTTTATTATACTTTATTCCGTCAACCTTTTACAGAAAAGCCCAGTTATGCATCATTTTACTGTCTATTTCTCGTGGACATTCAGTTCTGACTCTTTATTGGCTTAGAAACTGAGACTCGATTCTTGAGTCAGCGTCGTGTACTCTTGTATATGATCTATTCGATATTCGTATATAAGGAATTTTCTTTTTTTTATCAAGGATAGAAGTATCCTCCACAAGTATAAAGTATAAGTATAACTCCACATGTGGAGTTATCTTAAGACATCTCTCCATTTTAATCAACAATGTCTGCACAGTTTTCATTCGTCAAGACGATAATCCAGGATTATCGTAAAAACAGTCAACAAAGTTTTTCATTATATTATAATTACGCTTGAGTGTGGAAAATGTTGAACAAGCTCAATTCGAAAGGTTTTTAGAAATAATGCATGGAAACAATTTTCTATGAAAAATGAATATATTTTATCATTACGCGAGCGTGGTAACTATTCGAAAACTCTGAAGATTTTTTATACAAAATATACTATTGCGATATATTTCTTATCAAAATTGCTATATGCTTTCTACAAAAAGTATAAAAAATAGAATTATGCATACGATATAAAAATATTTTTAAAAATCATAAATTTGTATACATTTACCCATATAATACGATACTTAACTGGTGACCAAATTTTAATAAATCAAATGACGTTTTTTTTTAATTTTTTTTTTCCTATACGTATAAGACAATGAATGGGGTATATGATTAAAAACAGTGCATGGCGGTTTACGAGTGAGCGATGCTGAGTCTCTAATCATTGTTTGAAAACAAGTTAAACCGAGATGAGGCTCGTGCGTTGTCTAAACGATGCGAGAGATACCGATGGATAAACTGATAGTGTGAAAAGAGGGAGAGAGCAAATAACAGGCAAAAGTTGAGAAAACTGCAACTCCTGAATCACTGCGTGTGATTCGGTTAGCCTTGTAACATCGAATAAAACCACGTAATTGCAAGAATTCGATTGTCGCGTCCGAAGGCCTGCGAAGCCTTGAACCACTTACTTTTTTATTGCATTGGCACGTTGCCTCATTTTCTCTCTCTTTTTTTTCAATTCGAAGATCTATTTGTACACCTCGATAAGTGACGAGTGATATTTCCGCAATATTTCTTCACGGTGTGACGTGATTTCAAATTTTCGCACCTATCGCTTGTCGTTCGAGCGAAAAAACTGCGGCTCAATGCAAGGGAACAATTTTCTCTAATCCCTTTTAGTTTATTTATTTTCATTTTACCGAGAAGCGATAAGCACAAAAGTGACCTAACAAAAAAAATTCAGGTTTTTCATATATTTTTCTATATACGCGCATATTTTATTCTTCAGGTCGACACATTAAAAAAAATTATTTTACACCGATATGTTGTTAAAATGTTGCTTCCCGATGAGATCTTACGTTGCTCAAACACTCGCCGCCATGATTGGTGAGTATATTGAACACATTTGGTATAATTATATATTTTCTTTCGAAATTTTATAGTCGATTACGTACCGGTCAATACGAATTTTGAGTCTGGGTTTTAATTGTGAAATTTCGAATTCTTTTACGTAACTAACAAAGGGAAAAAAATAGTTATTAGGTGTACAAATTAAAAAAGTGCCTTTTTAAACGGAATTCAAAATTTATTTCTAAACTAATGAAGACACACCTAATACTCAAAATAATGTCCATTGCTTTCGATGACTTTATTACTCCATCGTTCGGGCATCTGGCGTAGTTTGATCAATTTTTATGTATAACTGTTATATGGAATCATCAAACATAAAACATAAAAAGGACCTTATTAATTTATGTATACCTAATATTTTGGTTAAAGTTTATTTTTGTAGAAACCAGAATAAAAAATGTATGCATTCAAGCAGAAACCCAAAAACAAAATTTTTTTCTTAACCTGTGCTTTATGGATTTAGATTTTATTATTGAAAATATATTTTTTTTAAATTGTCGATTACAGCGAATCTCACGATATTCAGCGGTGGGATGATATTCGGATGGGCATCGCCATCGCTACCGAAATTGCTGAAAAACAGTGATGAGGGCAATGTCGACGAGACGGATGAATTTCGGATAACGCCGAACGAGGGCTCGTGGATCGTCAGTTTGACGAGTTTCGGGGCTATTTTCGGGCCGATATTGTCGAATCTTTTGGTCGATCGTATCGGTAGAAAGTGGTCTCTGATTTTGGTAATTTTACCAATTTTGGTGTCCTGGCTCATAATTGGAACAGCAGGAAGCGTCGGGATGCTCTACGCCGGTAGATTCATCGGCGGATTGAGCCTTGGCGCGGTCTATTCTCTCCTCCCGATGTACTTCGGGGAAATTTCGGAGGACGGGATACGCGGGGCCCTCGGTACTCTCATGTCAACCTCTATCAACGTTGGCATGCTCGCCTCGTTCTCGATCGGACCCTGGCTCAGCCCTTCCATGTTCGCCGCGTTATCCGCCATTCCGCCATTTATTTTTCTCCTCGTCGCCCCCTGGCTCCCCGAGACCCCTTACTACTTTCTCATGCGAGGTATACCATCTTTACTCATCCTCCTTTTATATATATCGTCACGCGCGCACCAGGCAAAAATCACCAATCGAATAATAAAAAAATTCATATTCGTAAATTAAGGAGGTTGGCTACAAATGGCGAAAATAAATGATGTTTTACATGTTAAAAATATAGGGAAAGAAAATTTGTTAAGAACATGATAAAAATTAGAGAGAATATTCTTTGTCACTACATTATTTTTGAGTAATCGAGTAGTGAAGTTACGTCCTTATACAGGGAATGTATATCTATATTGTCTAAAAATGGCTATTTCATGGTTTAATTGTTCGAAAAATATACGTAGACGAAAATTCTAAAAAAAATTGTATTCACGTATTTCATATGGAAGAATATTCTCACCAAATTAGAACGAATTTTTATCATTTCGTTGTATGTAGCCAACCTCATTAAGTCGAATCACAAAAAATGATGCTCCGATATTAAAATTATGATCCAAATCTTGAGATTCCTCGACATCTAATCTGCACTCTCTCGTTGCACGTATTATCGCATCAGTTGACTCGGTTTATTGTCTTCCTCGTAAATCTCCTTATCGTGGCCACGTGCTTGGCAAGGTCATAATCGTGGATTTACTAAATAATTGCTATGGCACAGTCAACGCGGATGAGAAACCTCATCATCGCTGTTCAGTGCTATATGTATATGTAGAGGATTGAATGGTCTCGCTGTAATATTCCAATCACTATATAAATTCATCAAACGGACATGTAGAATAGTTTCAACCGTACAAATATATTCAGTGTACGAGAAAAATCTCAAAAATCATCAATCGTATGCGGGTCAAATTTTATAGAAAACGAGAAATAATCTTAAGAAAAAAAAGGTAAAGTTCATACAAAGAATTTTGCGATATTCCATATAGCTCTTAAAATCTAATTATTTTCGAAATAAATTATGTTTATTTTATAAAGATATTTGATAATATTTTTAAAAAATGCGTAATCTCAAGGACTATTTAATTATATATGGAGAAAATGATAAAACAATAACATTTTTTTTAGATGATCGTGAAAAAGCGATGACGTCACTGACATGGTTACGGCAGAAATCGGACGTGAAGGAGGAGCTCGCGTCCCTGGAGACGATCGTGAGGGAGCAGCAGAAGGAACGTGACGGGTTTGGGATCAGGAAGCTGATGAGGAGCTCGTCGAATCGAAAGGCGATGGGAATATCTGTCGGACTTCTCTCGTTGCAGCAATTCAGCGGCGTAATCGCAATTCAATCGTACGCGAGTCTGATCTTCGAGAGCTCCGGTTTTTCCGGCTGGAGCAGTTACTCGGTCATAATAATGGGACTGGTGAAACTTATTTCCGGTATCGGGGTTATTTTCGTGATCGACGTTGCCGGGCGTCGTCCCATTCTGTTCGCTTCCTCCTTCTTCACGTCTCTCTTTCTCTTCGTCGAGGCGATTTATTTTCACGCCAAGAGCCTCGGATACGACACCGGGCCCGTATCCTGGATTCCCCTAATCGGAATAATTGGATTTTATTTCGCATACATTCCGGGCCTCGGGAGCGTTCCGTACGCGATGATCGGCGAGCTCTTCCCAACGAACGTCAAAGCTCCGGCGACGATGCTCCTATCCATGTACGGCTCCGGCATGGGCGTCGTTATCACCAAAGTTTATCAATCAGTGACTCAGTCCGTCGGCGTTCATTGGATATTTTACGCCTTCGCCGTCGCCACTCTCGCCGGTATTCTCTTCTGCCACTTATTCGTTCCCGAGACCAAGAGGCTCTCGCTCGAGGAAATTCAGAGATTCCTCAAATCCGGGCGCACAAACGATCTCGAAATTCATCATCCCTCTCCTCCCGATTTCGTCAAAAACGATGCCAAGGAGAAATAATCGTTGAATAGACTTTATCGGTTTTTTTTTCATCCCTTTTAGCAGTTTTTGTAAATACATTTTTTTTTCTCTTTTTTCCAAAATAATATGCATTTTTCTTTCTCAATTTTTCGCGTTGATACGCGAGTGTATGCTATAGTTCATATTTACTATTTGTTACGACAGTGCGAAATTTCTTTCCGGAAATATGATTGTGCGATATGTATAGGGAAATAATAGTATATGGAAACTCAATTGTTGGTATGTGGAAAAAGTGCGTCGAGCGATTAAATTGAAAAGTTAACAAGGCGTTATCGTTTGCCATTCTTTCAACTAATCGTTTACAAGATAACGCTAACATTTTGTTATTTTCATCGGCTGACAATGAATGCGCAAATGTTGGGAAAAGTCGGCAAGAGAAGGACAATTTTACCGTCGAAAAGTGTGAAAAAAAAACTGGAGTCAATGGTGTCAGGACATTTTCGACAATCTTGAGATTTCGAAATGAGAGCCATCGTCGCTCAATTTTTTGCCTGCATTTCAGGTCTGAATTTTCCAATATCTATTTAATACTATGTTTAACATGTAATACTTTTAACGAATACTCTCGAGTCTGCAGTATATCCGATATATTCATTTTCAACCGATCAAAGGGAATTTCTAATTAAATGTCCATTAAAAACATATTTACATGATATCAAAGAGAATATTTTATTTCAAATATATACATATATTCGTTTACGTAAATATCCTTGAGATGAAGTAAATGAAAGAAGTAAGGAAATACTGTGTTTTCCGTAATAAATCGAGAGTAAAATGTTTACTTCATATTTTGGCAAGAATTTTTTCAATTTTTTTCCTGCTAGCTTTACTGTCAATTGATAGTTTGGGACATTTTTTAAAAATAATTTCGATATTCTATTTAAATTTGTCATTTATTATCAAATGCACAAAATCAATTTGACAATGAGGTCACCGATGCTTGTTTATTTCTGATATGAAATAATGTTAAAATTATAAGGTTTAAAAACTGTTTCGAGATTACTAATATATTGACTGTTTTCATAAATTTCATTAACCTCATTTTTTTTATTTCAAATTCAAATGGAACTTGATCGCTGATCGATATACGTGCATATGTAATTTTATGTATATAATAATAAACACATCAATCCCCTTTTTCCCACTTTTACACAAAGGTGAACCTTATTTATTTTTCAATCAAAAACTCAAATATCGAGTTTCATGATTTTAACTGCGAAAATAACGAAGTTTGGAAAAGCTATCAGCCCTATATTTTTTGTTAAATATAAACACTATTTAGCGGCTAAAATTAATGAAGTAATACTATTGTTGCTAACACCATTCGGTATGAATAAAAAAGAGATACAGATAAAGTAACACAATAAAATAGAGAATATTTTTGAATAATGTAAGATTCGATTCATTTGTAAGATCCATGCACATAATATGCAACTTTGTTCGTAAAAAATTATTTTTTAAAAATGTTTGTCTACTAATTTTTTTCATAATACATGTAAGGTTGATGTTGAGTATAGAAAGTGTTCTGGCAATGTTTTTAACATTTTCTCTATTTAAGTATCAGTTCCTTGAAATAATTATGCTTCCCTTCAACCTGATTAACTAAAGATGTACTTGAGGACCGATTTGCTCAATGATATTTGAATTATGGGTCATAAAATTATATTTTGGTATCTCAAGCTTCAGCTCAGGTACCTGATATTAAATTTTTCAAGTTAATTCTCGTCCGTTTATTGCCACTTAATAGAGTGAACTGTCAGAAACGTTAACAAAGTTTTATTGCTGAATAGGTATGAGTGAAGCACGATACTTTTCTGAAAAATGAAAATAATTTTTCAATTTTTCGGTGGTACAATAAACATGATCTATTGAAAAATTTTCATTTTTCAAGAATGTATCAAGCTCTGCCCATCTCTATTGCTGAAAACATTGATTTTTAACCCCGTGAAATCAGCAAAAGTAACATCGCTCAACATCTTTTACCAAACACACCGGAGTTATTATTTTACACCGCATTTCCTTTTACCTCTCACACAATTTGATTAATACCGTGAAATTTTTTACAGTGCATGAATGAATTTCCTAAAACGCTGAATCACGTTTAATATCCCTAATATCCGACTAGAAAGATAAATACCACTTTTCAACAATTTATTACCAACAAAAATAATGAAAAAATCATGCAGACTTTCATTACCAAACAAACTTTCATCCCCGATATAACTTATCATTATACATAGTATACGCGGGGATGATACACAAAAAATGATAAAGTCCGTCAATTGTTACCGAATACACACCGTCTCAAATTTCACGTTTTAAATTACCAAAGTATCGGAGTTCTCGCTCAATTTTCGCAAAACGTGTCATTTCCCCCTCCCCCTGGGATACCTTCACCTAAAACCCTGAATTTTTACTTGGAAAAAACGAAATACGAAAAAGCCTGTCACCATCCCCTTTCCCCCCATTGGGAGATGGTCCAAATTTCATGAAAATCGCTTCAGTAGTTTTTGCTTTTTTGCTCGGCGATGATCGGCCAGCGAAGAAATTTATATGTGCGCGAACTATATAGATAAAACTTAATGATAAAATTTACTGGGGTGATTTCTGTCAGTTTACGACAAAAATGAAGAATGAAGGAAATAAGTAATAAAAGTGTGTATTTATAGCCAGTCTGGGTGGTTTCGTGGGAGGAACGATACTGGGATGGGTGACTCCGATGGTACCGAAGCTGCGAGGTACAGAGGACGATTCTGGAGGATTGAGCAGTGACGAGATCGGTTGGGTAATGAGCATCTTGGGGGTGGGCTCGATGATCGGGCCGATAATAGCGTGGCTTACGCTGGACAGGATAGGCCGAAAATCGACCCTCTTCCTGAGCAACGTGCCAATGATTCTTGCCTATGCGATAATGGCTGTGCGAAGCGATTACGTTTTCCTGCTGATCGGAAGACTCCTCGGTGGGATCGGAGTCGGAATTTGGCTGGCGTCCGGGCCGCTGTATATCGGGGAAGTCGCCGAAAATCGGGTCAGAGGAGCCATGGGGGTTTTCGGCGTTATCAGCATGAACACCGGCTGCCTATTGGTTTACGCTCTAGGCCTTTTCACGACCGTCAGAAGCCTCAATGCCATTCTCGCCCTCGTTGCTCTTCCTCTCCCCTTCTTGCTCGTCTTCGTTCCCGAATCGCCCTATTACTATCTCATGAAAGGTCCGAATATTCTTTATAAATGCACTTAATAAATAATGATACGTTTATACAGCAGCAACGCGGCTGCTTTTTCCTTTTCAACATGTTTCAATTGATATTTTGCAATTGTTCTAGGCGTATACTTCATACAACTTTGCATAATGCGCTCTATAAATTGATTATGAGCTTCATGTCTTTTTTAAAACAGAATATTTAGTCACAAACTTTTCTGTAGATAACAAAAATGTTACTTATACGGGGGGCGCAATTCAAGAATTCATATTGAAAAATTGATAAAACTGATCCAATAATAAATTTTTTGGCTCATTCAATATGAATTTGTGGATTTCGCCCCGAATAATTATCATTTTCGTTATCTACGGGAAATTCCCGATCGAATAGGCTCTTAAAATTGAAATAAAAAAATTTCAAAAAATTTGGTGGGTCACACTGGGTCTCGCGGATCCATGAAAATTTCAATGGGCCATATATTTTCTTTCTCTTCACAAAATCAACTTTATTATGTGTGATTCTTAAAGTTTTTTGCAAAACAAAGCGATTGGCGCAGGAATCACGTTATTTCATTCATTTATTAAAAAGTTATTACTCTTTGAAGATTTTTGAAAAAATGGAAATGGGTAACCTTCAAAAATTGGCAAAAATTTTTGAATTTTTTTTTTCGATTTTAAGAGCCTATTCGATCGGAATTTTTCCGTAGATAACGAAAATCTTACTTATTCGAGGGGTAAAATCAAAAATTTATGCCGAAAACTTGAAAAAACTCTTATTTAATTTAGGATAAGAGATTACCTCTGAATTAATAGATCGTGAAAAACATGATTGAGTCAGCTAAAGGTGTACATATATACTCTTAAAATTCAAATAAAAAAAATTCGACTCACGAGACAACTCTCTCAGAGTTGTATGAATTGTTTTAAAATTCAATATAAAATTAAAAAATAACTTTCGTCACGATAAATAGTTTGTACTTAATCGAATTTTTTTCTTTATTTCGTGCTATTTTGAAACAAATGTAATTTATTTGAACTCATTGCCATTTTTTGGTCTTTCTCTATTATCCCTGCGATATTCGGCCCTATATATTCTGCAAAAAATACGGGTTTCTACACATTCTCGCATTTATATACTAAATGTTCAAAATTGAATTTTCAATATAATAGTCACCGAATAAATAGTTCTTTTTGCATAGATTCGGTAGCTAAAATATTTCGTTCGATCACTCAGAATTCCACTCCCAATTTGAATCTTTGGGAGTCATTCTTGTAAATAATTTGTTTAGTTTCATTCGTTTTTATTTGAATAAAAAAATGGTTGAAAGAGGGATCAACCATGTTTTTCGTTCGATCTCTCAGAATCCCACCCCAAATTTCAATTTTTGAGAGACACATTCTTTCAAATAATTTTTTTAGTTTGATATGCGTTTTGATTTGAATTTGAATTTGAATGACAAAAATGATTGAAAGAGGGATCCGTAAAATGGATTTGTTTTGCGCAGGTGAGAGCGAAAAGGCTCGACGTTCTTTGACGTGGCTGCGGCGAAGCGGGAATATAAAGGAAGAGTTGAGCGCGATGGAGAGCTATGTCGAGATAAGGAAGAAGGAGAAAGTAAAGGCGCTGGATCTCGTAAGAAACAGAGGAAACAGAAGAGCGATGATGATACTGATGATCCTCCAGTCGATGCAACCGTTCGGGGGTACGCTAGCGATACCGGCGTACGTGTACGAAATATTTCGCGAGTCCGGGTACGATGTACCGGCTTATACGCTCGTCGTAAGTCTGGGCATAGTCACGCTGATCGCGAGTTTCGGCGGAATTTTCTCGGTGGACGCGCTCGGACGGCGACCCGTTCTTTTTCTCTGCTCGGCGACGATGGCGACGTGCCTTCTGGCCCTCGGGACTTTTTTCACCCTCCAGGACAAGAATTATAGTCTCGAGGGTGCCGAATGGATCCCGATCCTCGCCGTAATGGTATTCATGGCCAGCTACTCGTTCGGACTCCACAGTTTGCCCTCGATTCTCCTCTCCGAGTATTTTTCGACCAACGTAAAAGCTACAGCGGCCATGACGTTCACCATCATTCTAAGCATCAGCGGTGGCTCCTCGCTCAAGCTCTTTCAACTCTGCTACGACGCCCTTGGCTTCGGGCCGACCTTCTTCATCGCCTGCGGTATTCTCGTCGGCGCCAATATCGTTTTATTCTTCATCATGCCCGAAACCAAGGGATACTCCCTCCAGAAAATCGAGAGCCTCCACAGGGGCAACAATATGTCCGACTCGACCACTGAAATAACGGATGTAAGCAGTGTCGATGCTAATTTCGAAATTTGACACCGGCTCAATTCCATTTCGCTTATCGATTTACTATTTTCTTTCTTCCAGAAATTTATGCGCTGATTTTTTTTTCATGTTACCTTTTTGTTATATCCACGTCGCGATTAACGTGTCGATAAAAATTAAAATATTTATAGATTACGCAAGATTTTGTTAAAAACTTGCAAAAATTATCTTTCATGTCGAATGCGCACGTGTGTTTGATTAATATGAGATCATTATTTTGGTAGAAATCATAATCTTTGGTATTTTTTCGGCACAAGAGCGTGTGTCGAATATTATGGTTGAAAATTTGTTTAGTAATTTTAAAAAATTAAAGTAAATTTAAAAAATGAGGTATTAATATTTTGTAATTTTTCAAATCGCAGGGCAAGCACGTCTTTAGTCAAGTTTTTGTCAATGAACTTAAGGTGATGTGAAACACCCAATTTTTAGTTATTCTTCGGACAAATCTCACACTTGAATATGTTATGCAAATTTGAAATTTGAATATGTTATGCAGTGTTACCAGGGCGTGACACTCTTGGAATTTCAAAAAAATTAAAAAACCAAAGTAAAAAAAAATTTTTTTTCGTTTTTTCAAAATTCCAAGAACGTCATGCACCAGTATAGTGTACATTGCATAACATATTCAAATATTCACCGAATTTGCTTGAAAAAAACGAGCATGGGATTTGTCCGAAAAATCACTCGAAATTGGGCATTTCACATCGCCTTAAACTCAATCGTAAATTATTTGTACACTGTATAAATGAGAAAAATTGAGGAGAGAAACTTTTTGATTTGACTGTCACGTACAATATACAGAAGCAACATAAAGCGCCGGAGAATTTTCCATTAATTCAAAAATACATAAATACGAGATAAAAAGAAAAAAAAATGATGAATTTCACGCGTGTCAGAGCGAATATAATGCTCGACTATTAATGAAATCAACATTCGAAACAAGCGTTTGAATACTGATGGAATTTCATGTGGAATTGAACGAATGAATATTCGATAAAAGCGATACGAGATCCGAAAAAAAAAATGTTCGAGAGCGGAGGAATTTTGCAAATAACGGGAGTGAGAATGCGTGTGCGAATTTCAATTTTTTGAAAACGCGCATGGACGCTCGAGGGACACGATGATCGGACGGCGAAATATGTGGGCGCTGAAAAATTATGCGGCATTTACTTACTCCGTGATCGGAAAGATAGACGCGCATGCGAGCTTCGTGATTTAACGGCCGAGCTGACCCAGATGAACGGTAGAAAATCTCTCTGTATCAAGATAACACACGCGTTTATTGCAATTTAGCGCGTGCTCGCACATCAAATTAAATCCTCGGCCCACCGTAAAAGCTCCGTGCCCTGAGCCTGCCTCCGCTCGAATCTCTAATCCTACCTTAACACGACAAACTTTATTGCTGGATCTTCCATTCATGCACTCTGTGTTGCTATAACTAAAATATTTGCTCTCGAAAATAGCTTTATAAAAGTAAAAGCGAACGAGAAACAAAAAGGTATCGAGATACTTTATTCGACGATCCCTGCATACCAATATTTCGCAAATTATTCTTCAATGATTCACCAATGAATCGAACAAGCTCTCTGAACCGTATAAAACCGAAAATTGGTATATATTCACTGCATTCGAAAATAATACCGATTTTATTTTCAATACTTCGTGTACTTCAAGCGAATAATTCTATTATTTTCGAATATCTGGATGACATGCGGATAAAAATTGATAAATAATTATCTCGGATCAAAAGTTTGGAGCAATAAAGCTTTCTCCAATTTTATATATCGATTAAACTTATATAACAGAAATTAATAAAATCAGCGTATACGAGACACGAGAGAGGTGACACACGGTGAATTACCGCGTGAAAGTAAATTATTAACCCACGGTTAGCTCGGAACGGGGACGATCTATCTTTGGAGCTTTGTCAGGAAAATTTTTGGTTTTAATAGAATTATTGGGTTATTACCCCGTGGCTTTCTCGCCCTCTATCTCCCTTTCCCCCTCCCCGTCCTCTTCTCTCGACATGATCAAAGCGATACTTCGAACCGGTAAATTTAAGCGATGAACTTTGATCAAAGAACCTAGGCTCGCTGTTAAATCCATTGAAACACGGTTACGCCTCAACTTTTAAAACTATACTTTAAACAAAAAAAAATGTATCGCTCGAATTTGTTGTTCCAATTATCAGTTCTAATCGATTCGCTGATTTTTTCGAGTCATAGCAAAAGAAGTTTTTAGCCAAAAAAAAGGGTTCCGTAGAAAAAAAATTAGGCAATCGTTTCAAAAATTCCCGCGAGTATTTCTTCGACAACTTCATGCAGAATCGATAATCGAGTTAGTTCTTGTACCGGTCGGCAGAGGGCACAGAGAACACTCTCCGGAGGTTATACAGTTTCCTGCTTCTTTTAATCCGCGATACACATCCGGTACGTTGGTTTTCGTTACTTTGCTGAACAAAATAACGAATATTTCTTGTTTTTCATTGAAAAAGCACAAAAATAAGAGTGCCTTCGAGTAGACGATGTTACCAAGTTAATCTCTGATACTAATCGCAAATGGATTTTTCCTCCGAATTTATGATTTTTGTGGATGAAAAAGTGGTCGCTCGCGACAGTGAAATCATGTTATTTTGTTGAATCGAGATCTCATTCGAGTTGCAATAAATTATATTGAAAAAAAAATAACTTTGGTCTGTGCAAAAAAGCAGATAGTGAATTTTCCAATTTGAGAAAGACGTGATCATAAATGTTGATCTATTTATTAATGCTTGCGTTCTTGCACATAACCTAGAATAATGAATAACTGACTCACCATTGAGCACGCGCATATTCTGACGTTTTGTCGTTTATGATTGAAGGAATGGCAGACACGGTTCCAACGTCGAAGTCGAAGGCGGCCAAGACGCCAAAAGCGCCCAAGGAGAAACCCAGCGAGCCCATTCCCCTGAAGAAGAGGCCGTTCAAAAGGCATGGACGTCTGTACGCCAAAGCCATCTTCACCGGTTACAAGCGTGGTCTACGAAACCAGCACGAACACACGGCTCTCCTGAAAATTGAGGGAACCAGGACAAAAAATGATTCAGATTTCTATGTCGGCAAACGCTGCGTATACGTATACAAGGTGCTTCAAAGTTCAAACAATCTCCATTATCAAAGAATGATTTTATGAAATAGCATCTCTTTGAATCGTTAATCTGAATGTTTAATCATTTTTATTTATTCAAAGATTACCATTTGCTGATTTTTCAAATTTATTCAATATCGGTAGTATGATTCTATAATACTTTTTCAGGCAAAGAACAAGACCCCGGTTCCCGGAAAGAAATCAAAAAAGACCAAAGTAAGAGCTATTTGGGGTAAAGTGACACGTCCGCACGGTTGCAGTGGTTCGGTTCGTGCAAAATTCAAGAGGAATCTACCAGCAAAAGCCATGGGCCACCGTATCAGAATTGTAAGTAGCTTGTAGAAATGCTCACCAGAATTTTTTCCCCCATCTGTTCAAGCCTCGAAAAGTGCCTTTTTTCAATGTGCCAATTTTTCGTGTGTTTCAGATGTTGTATCCGAGCCGCGTCTAAACCCATCTTGTACGCTGTTAACAAATAAATACCAGTTTTGGTACAAAATTTATGAAATTTTTATTTCGTTAGGCGATAATTGTTTGCTTGTCGTGTAAAATGAAGTTTTCTGCTCAAAGATATGCTTAAAAAATTTCTCCTGTTTTGATAACGTTTTTCTGACGTTCCCAGTGATTTCCGCGATAAAGTTTATTTTAAAAAAACTTTGCAAATTGATTTGAGAACAACGTACTCTGAATTCAAGGTTATCCAAGGTTAGAAATACTAGATATACTTGGTATATAATTAACCATTTTTTTACTATAGATTTTTATAAAAAAATGAACAAAGTTTCTTCTACGTTGTATAAAACTCTTTGCAAAATTTTAGGAGATTTCACCGTCTGGAATTTGAGATATTTAATGTTGAAAATTGTAGTTCAAACATGTTCTTATGAACAATGTACAAAAAAATGTGATATTTTTCATAAAATATCTCAACTTCCGTACGGTGAAACCTTTTAAAATTTGATACACATATGTATATAACGTTAAAGAAAATTCACGCAAAATTTTAACGAAATCCATCGACGGTTATTTTACAGACCACAACCTTAAAAATTCACTGATAATTAACGTACCATTCGATAATTTCGATCAAAATTGGAAATAAAAGTATGTCTATGAGCTTATTCAAAAGAAATTGAGAAAACTTATCGTCCTTGGAACGATTACATTAGAGTAAAATACTTGCTCGTTTAAAATCCAAAATGGCTGACAAGTGGGAATCTTCAAACTTCCGACCTTTTGCTAAACTTTTTGCCGGGCAAACGCAAAACAAAGATTACATATTCACCTTGTTAATCCGATGATTCTCAGCTTTTTTTGTTGCATCTACAGTGAGTATACACTCGTCTTGAAAATTGTACAAAGTCCTCATTTTTTTATATAAACTGTGTCCAAATCTTTCGAAGCGACGCTTGTTTGTAACTGACTGACCGTTGCTAATATTTTGAATCCGGAAACTAGCGCCCTCTTAAATTTTGATTTTGTTTATCGATCTATCGATTACTACAAATATTCAAATGCTTCTAGTAACGACTCAAGGATTGAGCCAATTTCGATTCATGTGGATTCGAATATAAAACTTTTTTCTTTATAATAAAAATATAAGCAAGTAACTCCACAGCTCATTGTAGAGTTTATAATAAAATATAATCTTTCAACAGAGTCAAGCCAACTACTAATCGAGTAATGATTCTTTATAAAGATCAATAAAATTCATGTTAAATGTTTTTTTTTTCAAAATCGATAAATTTTATTGATTTATTCAACAAAAATTTCCAGTCGTACATACCTACAAAAATAATACATTGATCGCATTTCGCGCCACACGTGGGAAGCCATTTTTAAACTCCCACACGCACGTGTTCTACATATATACGTCGAAGAAAGTTGACATTGTTGCGAATAGACGCGTCAAGTGTTCGATTGAACGTTTTTTTTCTTTTTATTGACCAATTATTAGAAACAAGAATATCCTTTCTGTTTATTTATATTAACATCAATAGAACGACGTATCTCGAACGCCGGTGTACGAAGTTGTTAATTATGACGAGCTGAATCAGTGGCAAAGTGTTTCCCCAGTCCAGGTGCGACACGACGAGCCTCAACTCCAAAGATTAATAAAAACAAACATGATGTTTTGTTGTTTAAGAAATTGTTTCGACGGTCTGGGCTTTGCCACTGCTAAGCCACAGCAAAAAGTCGCAAATCCTGTTACTCTTGATACTTCCCACATGGGTAATTATATCAGCCTCTTCGTTCTCTTTCTCCAGTGAAGTTCGAAATCTGAAAATCGCGATTTCATAACCTCCAAATTTCCTAATAAATATTTCGTACAATCTTGGAATATTTTTTGGAGCGATTCATTGCACCTATGTTATTTTTTAAAAAATTCACATCAATTTTATTACGATTGTGAAATTACAAGAGACGGAATGAATTACTTGACAGGTCATGAGGTTGTCATTGTTATGAATGGCCTGAGAGTTTGCGGCCAAGGTGCAGCGCTGACGAATGTACCACTTGCGCAGAGCAAAAGCTACTTCGAAGTCAAAGTACGCCAGGATGGAATTTGGGGTGTAGGACTTGCAACCAGAGCCGCAGATCTCAACAGCGCTGTTGGCGGCATGGATGCGGAGAGTTGGGCTCTCAATTCTGACGGCATTATACGGCACAATCAGCAAGAGCTTCATAAATTGCAAGATTTGGCTCAGGAAGGAGACATTATTGTATGAAAACTCAAATTTTGTAGACATTGACATTTATCTTTCAAAGTTCCAATTTACACAAAAAAATTTTCTTGCAGGGTGTCTCTTATGATCACATTGAACTGAATTTTTATATAAATGGAAAATCACTGGAAGCACCTGTGATGGGAATCAAGGGAACAGTTTATCCAGTCCTGTATGGTTAGTGTTTGAAAATTACATGATTTTTTTCATGTGACTTTTATCTTATTCCAAATTACATTTTGTATCGAATTTTTTTTTACCGCAGTGGACGACGGGGCGATATTGGACCTAATTTTGCAAGATTTCACACACCCTCTGCCAGTTGGTTTTGAGAAAATAATGGTTGAGCAGTCCCTCCTCTAACGAAGCGTGTGAAACAGTAAAGTCGTAAAAATTCCAAGGATCGATGCATTGAAAAAAAGAAAGAAAAAAAAATGGAAAAACCGATCTCGACTTGTATTTAAGAATATAATTATTTTATTGAGAAGCCCATCCCGGCTTTTCGCGTCCGAGATTCCATGTTGTTGAAAACACCGAAATACCGGTGAAACAGAAATATATTTAAATAGACGTTCGTGAAAAAAAAAAGATTAATAATATTGATAAGCACAGTACAAGGCACGTGGCTTCGTTGCGTTCTCTTGGGTAAAGCACGACTTTTTACGACTAGGAATAATTGTTGAGAAATTTTCCGACCCCGGTGTTGTGTTTTGCGTGCATCATCGACGCCCACAGAGAAAACGAAGCATCGAGAATTCTCAGGTTTTATTAAAAGTTTTAGACAATTATGATTACGGAGAATCGATTACAACTCTGAATTCCGCATTTATATTACAATAACTATATTTTTTCTTGCGTGTATATATATATATAATATAATATAATATAATTATGTATATCCTATATTTCTAATCTTAAATACAGGCATACGTGTGTACCAGGAGTAGATGTGTACATGTGTACGTAGCTGTCTATTTGCTGCCTATACAACTCGTTCTTAAAATTACATACACGTATATGCATTTTCTCTTTCTCATTCGATATATATTTATTTATTTATTCATTTCATATTTATTACGATTACTTGATGCTTACTGGGTTAATGGTATATTATTTACATTGGGTTTTTTTTTTTGTTTTCTTTAATAAGCAAGGTACCGAAGGCATCAGGCCAATCGTTCGCTTCACTAGGCTAGCGTCATGGCTTATTCGTTGAGAAATATCTTTTCCTTATTATTATTATTATTATTTCTACTAATCTTCATTTCTGTATGACTCGTTTCATGTAATAAAAAAATTTCGTCCTCGATATGGACGTGTTTCTTTAAAGCTAAATTTATTTCACGGGCTTCTTTCAATACCGTCCAGCTTTTTTTTATTTTTTAACTCGTTCTTTTTTATACGTCGACTGTACAATCAATAGTTATCCAAATAATCAACAACATTTTTATAATATATGTATTTATATGTATATATATATATGTATGTATGAAATATTAGCGTGTACGTGTAGGTGTGTATAAAAAAGGATGCTACAACATCGAGACTCGTTGAATTCAAATCTTTGTTTTCTCTCTTTCAACTTTTCAATCTCTTCGCAACAGAAAATGGAGAGGTTCTTTATCAAATCTTAAGCTGTCCAATAAGCCATTGCCAATTAGAATCGTTAATGCTTCGTATCAAATATTTCGAAATACAACAACATTTTTCGATACGATGAATGATTTTGCACCTTTTTTCATGAGCTTAAAAAATATGGTGACATTGCGACTCATCGAAATACTTTTACGAGCTGCATGATTTTCTTGCTTACAAAATTTCCCTGAAAACAATATTAAGAAAAGAAAAAAAAATGATTGCCGCAAGCTGCAAGATTCGTTGACGAAACGTAGTGTATCTTTGGTCCTTAAATGTATTATTATGAATGCGCAACTAATACGAAAACTAAAATAACTATTTCCAAAGATGCGCGTCACGACCAGCCTTTGCAAAAAAAAACTTTAACTTTCGAAGAATTTAAAATGCAAATAAAAAATTTTTATCGTAGTTCATTCTACTCTGAGACGTTCGTCTGGTCGATCGTGCATCAATTTTATCCGCACAATTTCAACTTAATCGTAATATATTACACGTACAAATAATATTTGATGACTGGATGATATGAGATAATTATTGTGGTAACCCATCGTCGAGTTTTATTGCACTTGACATTTTTCTTCGTAACAGTTTCGCGAGCTACGATAATCCTTAATCGATTAAAGTTTGTTCAACGAGATTCGTTTCTCTCTCGCAACAACGCCCACTCCTCGTTACGGTTGTGCAAGTTTAATTTCTAATCTCTACGAGTACATTTTACAATGACGAAATGGTTGATGATCGTTTACTTTTTGCGCGCTTTTCCTTCTCTATGCGTGTATTCTTTTTTGTGTCTGAGTTTTGCAAATAATTATTTACGTAACTATGTACCACGAGTACAACTCGGTCGAGCGGTATTGATAAGAATATTACGCTCTTATCTATTCTCCATTCAATAAAATCGATTCGAATTTTGGTATTCAACGTTTCGCTGCTCATCGCGAATAACTTTTTGACTAAGAAACCTCCAACTTGGACTTGTCAGTTATTGGTGATGTCTCAAAATTGTCCCAAGTATCTCTCGACTTGGACAAAAATTATTTGAAAAATAAAGATTCTTCGACTGTGATCGTGTAAGAACGGCGCAATGAGAATTCGTATTTCGACTTGAATTATTTTACAAATTTCTTCTTCTTTTTTTCGCAGATGCCTTTGTGTGGAAAAATATGAAATTTGCTTCCCCCGAAGCTTTATTCTTCAAATATTGTCCACGTTTTTTTTCATGCAGTGACTAACATTCTTCTCTAACGTCGTTCTATCTCGGATTCAAATGACACCGATCTCTCTAACTTTTAAACTTATCCATTAAAGCGAGTTACTAATTGTCATAGAATTTTCAAAAAATTCGTCTCAATGAAAAATATCTATACATGTATATAATTTATATATATATACACTCTTAGAAATTATTTACAAAAAGTAATTTGTCACGCCGTAACGAGAATCAAAGTAATATGCGTGAGAAATAAAAATGGAAATTGTAAAATTATTCAGCGTTATAATTTTTTGTTAATTTTAGGATTTAGACGTTTTTGAGACACATTGCGAAACATGGATTCGTTGTCTCGACTACTTTCATCAATTATTGCTTCTCATTAACCTTCGTTAAATTATGCACAGTATCCTCGACGTGAATACGACTAACGGGCAGACTTTGCGCGAGGAAGCGAGAAAAAAGTGTAGAAAAAACGTGAATGTGTATAAACTCGAAAATACAACGTTTCTCTCCGATATCAGAAAAAAAAAGAAATTCGAAACAATCTTGTGATCTCTTGGAGCTGCTTTTACCCATTTCTCATTTATTATTTGTCATCGCGATGATCTTATCGCTATTGCTGAAGTTTCTAATGGCAGTTGAAGACGCTTTTTCGATATATGAACACTTAAAAACTACACAGATCGATATGAGACAAGGGCATTTGTCAAATCGCTTATTTCCTTTTTCCCTTATTAAACTGTGATGAAAAGATTGCCCACGAGCAAGATATGTGATAGATAATGATCGAGCTTTTGTCACTGCACGAGGGGAGAAAAAACTAACGATTTTTCAAAGTCACTATTATACTTTTTTGGAGAATTCCATGAGAAAAAAAATAGCTAGTCAGTACCGTGATGTCGACCAAACGATTTTTTCTCCCCTTTTCCTCAACACGATGAATTCCCCTCTGACTTGTGTTCCTGCTCAGATTCTTCCTCCCGGTTATTTTTTTTTCATCTTCTGCTTGTCGCTTCCTCACTTGAGATCGATCAGATATGACAGGGGCATTAGTCCGCGAGATCTCACAAGAAACTTCATTGTTCACGAATTTATGCTTTCTGTGTATCTGTGTACGTTTTCGAAGCGCGTGTGCGTGTTTCCGAAGCGATAGATCCGTTACGGTTTCTCTTCTAGGTCCTGCCTGTGATAAGAAAGGTCGCGATAACGTCTCCGAGTCACAAATAGACCGCTCTCACTCTCTCTCTCTCTCTTTTTCCTGCCTCTCCCTATCTTTTTCTTATTTTTCTCAAGAAAAAAAAAAGAACTTGGCTAATTCGTTGAAATTAAACTACATACATTGTCGTTAAAAACGAAGATATGTAAGCGATGTATACGTATACGGAAGAACGTTTTCACTTTCATAGATAGACGACGAACTGGGTTGTCCCGACTTGTTTCTATCTCCAGTACTTCCTCTCTTTCTCTCTCTCTCTCTCTCTCTTTCCTTCTCTCATTACATCAAAGTGCACGCTTTGACTTTGAAATACACTCGATACAGTTTTCTCATCACAGCGAACTAACCGAATTAACTTATCATCCGTAAATCACTTTTTTTTTCTTATCAACAATGAGATACGCGATAACTTAAACTCTCTAAAACTACAGTTCTTTTATATCTTTATCATGTAGCACCTCGAGAAAATTGGACTCTGATAAATTGTAAATTTGCCGAATCAAAAAAAAATCACTTTTTCTCAGACATCGTTTCTCTCAGTGATAAGTTGTAGTACTTTCCAAGCACAAGAGGGAAAGATGAGAAAGAGAGACAGAGAAAAGGTTACACCCTAGTGTATACATTTAAAAGATCTCGACGAGCGTTATAAAATTATTGTACAATGGTATACACATAGTACTTTCACACGTGATAACTTGGATGGCCGTTTGCAACATTGCTAGGGATCGCGAACGTTGCGATTCGGACGCCGAAAGTCTCTTTGGTTTCAGTTTGTTTTTCATTTCTTTCACGAAGCACAACGTCAGCAACGACTCGCGAACTTTTGATTAATTTTTATCTCGTTGTGGTTTGATTTTGCGTTCGCGATCGAGCGTCATATCGGGGGCTCTTGGAACCGACGAAGTTAGATGAGCGTTTTTTCTATCTCGTAGACGAACCTCGTCGTTGCGAGTGTAACCAAAAAAACAAACAAAAAAAAACTATTTTTTTCGTCTCTCGCGCTCTCAATCACTCCGTGTCGGTCGTATCCTCGATCACGGAATCCCAATTGAATTCCGTGGCGCTCTGCCTCGACGGTAACTCACCGAGATGCTGAAATCGCTGGGCAAAGTACGTCCGGTTGTGATCCCGCAGTCGATGAAGCCTCTGGAAGGCGAGATTCTTCGCGAAATCATACAACTCGAGATCGAGCCTGTTGAGATGCCGAACCTGCTCGAGTTGGGCCGGCGTGAGCGTCGCCATCGTTGCTGCGCTCAACGTCGCATTGTGCTGCTCGAATCTGACCGCGAATCGCATTTTGAACGTTTCCTCGAACGAGTATTGTCCGACCTGGCGATAAAAAAAGCTTTTTTTGTCTCATTTTTTTTTTTACATTTACAATGGAAAGTTTGCGATCTCAGCGGAAATTGAGCTTGAAACGTTGCAGCGGGAGGCCTATTTATCTTTTGAAACGCGAGACACAATCGATAGAAATATTTCTCCCACGATCTCCCGAGTTAATTGTAACTGAGCTTTTTAAACGAGCAAAAAATGCACAAACTCAAGTTGAAGCATGACCAGATCCCATTGTCAGTCCCGAGTCCTCTGATATACGCCTGAATACCGGGTGTCACTTTTTCCTCGAATCTTACACGAGTCTCTCTTCACACGAGAAATATACAATCGTTTCGTATCTCGAAAAGGCCTTCTATTATCCTCAACTACTACGCAGAACTCGGGGTTTAAAAAATAAATATTTGCGGATAAAATTAGATTTATCTAGAAAAGAGACGATGAGTTTGTTTTAGAATAAAGTTTGAAAGAACACGGGTTCGGTGCGGCTAGAGGAAAAAGGGAAATAAAACGTAGTTTAATGCTTTAAAACAAAATTAAATGCAAGAGACAAATTTCCGAGGCTTTAACGGTGTAAAGTCCAGAGGAAGTGAAAAAGAAAGAGAGAGAGAGAGAGAGAGAAAACGAGAGAAGGGGAAAGAAAACGTGCGCGTTTCTAATGCTCTTAGATGGTAGAAGCGCGGAGGAACTCTCATAAATATTTATACAGTGTTACCGAGGTCTCGATACTCTCTCGAGCTCCTGCATATTGAAGAGAAAACGAGGGGTGGGGAGGGAGAACGTACGGCGAAAGACTTCGTAGAAAATCAAGTCGAAAAGAGCCATTTACCTTTTGGAACTCCGTGAGCATGAAGAATGGCATAAATTGAAGATTGTTCTTGGCACTCGCCAGCATGAGATGATCCCTGTCGGAACTCGTCAGAGAGGAGTTGTAACAGCCGATGAGCGACAGATCAGCCAGCATTCTCGTTTGACGATTACTCGCGAGATTGTACGGGCAGGCCATAAACTGAATAAATGTAAAAAAATATAGCAGAGTTGAGAATTTCGGATTTTTAGACGATTAAAAATCGTGGAGAGAGTTATATTATTACCTCTTCGAGCGTGACTCCTTTCCAATTGGGACCCGAGTAGCACTGCGGAATCGAGGCTTCGATTCCTCCGCACCAGTGTCTCGCTCCTCGCCACGTCGCGCCCCGTTGCACGTGCCGAAATTCGGACAAATATCGTGCCACAGGATCTCTTATTATCGTTACGTAGAAATATCGCCTCTTCACCTCGCCCTCCATTTTATTCAGCTCCGAGTCCACGCAGCTCGTCAGCTCGGTCCAATCCGCGTGCAGGCCGCACTTCCATCCTGTCGAGTATCTCGAGAAGAGCCAGTGCTCGTTACGATTCGGACGATAGCAGAAACAACGCTTTCGCTTTCTCTGACAGGAACAAGGCCTCTGAAGATCCAAGTCTCGCACCAAATGTTTGCCAAACAGTGTTCCCCCTGAAAACGTACATTTTTCGCAGTGAGAAGGAGGCAACGTGCGCTTTCAAACCCATGAAAAAGGTTGACATCTTATTTTTATCGTCAAGTTGAACTTTATCTCAAAATTATTTGTCGATGCGAGCAACTCTGATATTTTTAGAGTCCAATTATCTATAAATACACAACAATGATTTTCACGAACAATGCTTCAACGGTAAAATTTAATAGTCTTGGCAATGAGCCAAAGCCTGCAAGAACTCGGAACTGAAAACTCCAAAACGACCAAGCATATGCAGTAAAGCGATGCAAGATCTTATTTCACGGAGACAAAAATGAAGCAGGGAGAGAAGGAGGGAGGCATGTTTATTTTGTGCTCTCGGACCAAAGTCTAAAAAAGAGTGGAAGCTTCTTGCATCAGCAGCGAGAGCACCAAAACTATATTGCACTGCGATTGGAAAAATGCTAAAGCTAACAGCGAAACAGGTCGATAGTTGCGAATATCCAAAAAATAACTCGATTCGCAGAGACATGTTTTTTTTCTAGTTTAAACAATGTACATTATTTTTATTTTATCTATAACTGCATACAAACAATGGAATCTGCATTGTACGTTAACTGTATTCTTCGCTTCTCTACTCAGATCATATTTTAAGTTAAATTTGGCGTTTTAAAACCGCAAAAGAGTTTTTTTTGAGTAAATTTATTCCAAAATAGTTAATTTTTTCTACAGCAGCCGCATTAAAGATGAAATACAAAAAAATAATGTCAAGAGTAGAGAAGCGAAGAGTACAGTTAACGTACTGCTGAAGTTAGAAGCGAGAATTGCATCGAAAGATATTCGGTGACACCGACGCTTGGAATGGGAATGAAGCAAATGTATTATTTTTACGAGAATGGCATGGAAGGGAGAGAAGAGAGCGAGACTGACCAGTTTTTTGAATGTGAAGAAAGACCATGACGTCGTGAGCGCTGATGTTGAATTGGAAGGTATCGTTGGCGACAATATCGTCGTATCCGAGACTGCCCTGGGCGCTCTGCGTTCTGGACGACTGTTGAACGGTCGAGATGAGATTTTTGTCGACGAGCTCGAGGACGCTGGCGGAGCCCTGGAGCCCCGAGGAGGTACCGGTACCGAGACCCTCGGAAATTCTCGCAGTCTCTTTGAGATAACGATTGGTAAGGGCGCACACGTGATCCGGACAAAAGTAACCGAGATAAACGATCCCGGCGAGAGCTAGCACTATGCAAATCCCGACGAAGCCCCGTAATCGCGTTCTGCGAGATCGAGTCTCCATGTTAGAGACAAATCTAGCAGAGTTACTGTCCGTCGTCGGGAGCGACGCCGGCAGTAGAACGACCAGCTCGTTCGTTCCGTTACCGTTTCCGCGTCTACCCATTTCTATCCATGTTTATCTTATTCTTCTTCGCACTTCGAATCTCCACCGCGACTGTACCCGCGACACCCCGTTCGGGTGTTTAACGCTCGACGATCCTATCAAAACAATGCTTCGCTCTACCGTTTGCCATGTTGATTCCCCTGACTCTTTATTCTTCTGCTCCTTCCCCTTCGCCCCACTCGTAACCCCGCGGCGCCACTCTCTCTCCCTCACGGGTTAAAAATACGGGTTTTGACTCGCGCAGTACACGCTCCGTAGTGCTAAAATGGCGGAAAGAACGGTTCAACGTTCGCGCGCGTCGCTCCGTTTTTCCATTCAATATTCGTGCGCTCTCGTTGATTTTTCATCAATAAAAATGCATACACGCGAGATCTCCCTTTTTCCTGACCGGATCGATTATTGGAGTAACAGAGTAAACGTTTTTTTTTCTTTTATTCACGAAAACGAATTCTGTGGCTGATCGAACGGTTCGCCTTCCTGATTTTCGTTGCGCGCGTCTCTTGCGCGTTCTTCGAGATTCTAATGAAAAAATTTCATGCATTACGAAAATACCGATACTCGGGTTGTCAGTTTTGCCATGGAGCTCGGTCATTGCGAATCATTCGCTTCTCTCTCGAGTTACTTCGAAGTTATTCGAAGCCCGAATTTCCGTTATTTTTCAAGTGTCACGTGATCAACCGCGCGAAGCGTCCCAACAGCCAGCGCTCGTCGCGTCGGATGGAGAAAGCGCGTCGACTACTTATCATCGCGGGAAACGGATTTTTGTCGACGATCGAGAAGGTAGGAACATTATTGAAAAAAATTCCATACTTTATTTAACATTATAATCCCCAATTTTATACTAAAATATGAAAAAATTTTATTTATAATTCTCATAAAATTACGATAATATCACGAAATCGACAAAATTTACTCCGTAGCTAGTAAAGCATCTTACATACCGACTAAGTTTTTCGATACCCAAGTTTTGAATATTTTTTGTCGCCGACGTAAAAGATGCGTGGCGCTGAACGTTGCGTGTTGCGTTTCAAAGATAGTTTGGATCCATTTCTCCTTTTTCGCTTATACAATAACATAAAAATTCACAATCACTGCAATTGTGCATTTTCATGTTAATTATAAATTCGATATCAGCATGTTTATTTGAAATATCACTATTCTCAATATTTCATATTATTTTCACTTATAAATTAACCAAATAAGTTTTATTTTGATTTTTAAAAGTTTTAATGAAATAAAAATCAATTTTGATATGAAAAAATTGAGCATTTAAGTTGCAAGATCAACATTTCTGAAAATACGAAATGGTTCTGGTGACCTGCGTCAGATTCACTTGACTTATCGTCCTTATGACCTTTTAATTTTTTTAATTTATTAGATCTTAACCCTCGAACAGTCGCGTCAAAAAATGTGACTGTTTAAACTGTTGCAAAAAATATAATATACAACATTTTACAATTTTTCTTGCAGATAATTGTCATTTAACATGTTTTTGAATAAGTTTAAAAACAAAATTTGTATTTTTAAAGAAAGAAAAACATTTTAAAGAATGTATTTTTAAAAAACGAGACAAGAGATTTCCATGCACTGAAAAAAAAGTTTGTGAAATGTTGATTCAACAAAATTTTAGTTTAATCAACTAAAATTTTATAATTTTATAATTTTATAATTATAAAATTATAAAATTTATAATTTTAAACTTTATAATTTTATAATTTTAGTTTAATCAACTAAAATTTTGTTGATTCAACCAAAAATTTTTCTCAGTGTGATAAAACGCGAATTCAATTTTTTCTGGGGTCCAAAAGACCCCATGCACCAGTCTGAGGGTTAATAGAACTTTTCTATACAACATTCTCCATAATACCTTTTACAACTATACATACCAAATTTTGACAAAATTAATTTGTATAATTTTTACATTATTCCCTAATGCACATAAATAAACAGTCGGACAAAAATTGATTTTTTACGCTCAGGGTTATGTTTCTAAAATACGAAACAATAACTATATAATACTTTTGAAAAGTGTTCAAATTACAGACTCGACTTTTCTACAATTTTATCATAAATGGCAGTACGTTAACCCTACTCTTCACTTCTCTACTCAAAACCATATTTCAAGCTAAATTTGGCTTTTTAAAACTGCAGAAGAGTTTTTTTTTGAATAAATTTATTCCAAAATAGTCGATTTTTGTTTATAGCAGTCACATTCAAGATGAAATACGAAAAAAAGTGTCAAGAGTAGAGAAGTGAAGAGTAGAGTTAAGGGGGTTGGCTACACATAACGAAATGATAAAAATTCGTTCAAATTTGGAGAGAATATTCTTTCATATAAAATACTTGAATACAATTTTTTTTAGAATTTTCGTCTACATATTTTTCGAACAATTGAAACATGAAATAGCCATTTTTAGACAATATAGATATACATTCTGTGTACAAAGGCGTAACTTTACCACTAGATTACTCGAAAATAATGTAGACGATATTTTTTTTCTGATTTATATAAATTTCTTGAGTGTCAAAGAACATTCTCACCAATTTTTATCATGTTCTTAACAAATTTCCTTTCCCTATACTATTAACATGTAAAACGTCATTTATTCTCGCCATTTGTAGTCAACCTCCTTAACGTACTGGCCGTGAAAATAGTTGTAAAATAAAAGAGAGCAATTGAAAAAAAGAGGGAATGATGGAAGGTAGCACGAAAACGGGTTGTGTCGAATTAGTTTTCACGCGTGGTTCGAGCGTATCTCGGCAGGAAAAAGCCAGGGCTTTTTGGGAATTTATCGAAACGAACGATGAGTCTTTGAAAATATACGTACCGGGAGGAAAAACGAGAAAGTCACCGAAACTTGAAGATCATTGCTGTCGAAAAATGGTTATCGAGAAGTGTCAACGTTGTCGCGAAACATCGCCGTGGTCCGAAACTCTGGCACTTTTTCAACGTCTCGGTCTCGATAAACTTGCTCTCGTCACGGCGCAACCCCGGACGAAAAAAACCGACGTAAGAGGGCAAAACCTAATTTAAAATTTAATTTAAAAAGAACCTAACGAATGAGGGTTAGAATAATTCTCAAGCGTAGCGATCTATTCTTGCATTTTCAAAAGCATCTGACGAAAATTCTGGCCAATAAGGTAAACGTCCCAATAGTTGAACAACTAAGGATTTTTCTCACTTTATTTAAAAAATATTCAAACGAAAAAATCTGCTTCTAATTCACATCTTGACTATTGTCTGATATTTTAGCAATTTAAAACTCATTTTATTTATTTATTAATTTTAAATGATATTTCTAGTAAATAAATACTTAAATGTTTAAATATGTAGAATGTCCCAATAGTTGGACAGCTATAAAGGTTTTCTCACTTTATCTTTATTTAAAAAATATTCAAACGAAAAAATCTTTTTCTAATTCACATCTTGACTATTGTCTGATATTTTAGCGATCCAAAACTTATTTTATATGTTAATTTTTAATAATATTTCTAGTAAATAAATACTTGAACGTGTGAATATGTAGAATGTCCCAATAGTTGGACAGAAAATCGACCCTGTTTCTAGGGTCGAGCGAGTTTTGTTCCAATAAATTAAAGTTACGAAAAATACAATTCTTCGTATAGAAAAAATAATCCATACGATTCTACTGATAAAAAATAATTGAAATATTAAAAATAATATAGCAAAAATTGTCCAACTATTGGGACGCTTAATACTTTATAATAAACGATAGAGTCCATATCTATTACACATAGATAATATTTTTTTTGTTCTCTCGCTACTTTTCAGAACGAGCTGAGTGAAATTCTCGAAGCTTCGTAAAATGAAATGTAAAAAACGAGAGTATATATATAGAAAATATGGAGAAAAATTGGTGGTTAGAATGGGTCAAGAAGATTCAATATTGCGGTGTGATTGGAAAATATATGATCGAATTCGTTCGGGAATTGATGGAAGTGTACGATACGAAGGGCGAGTTGTCGCGTGTATTGACGAGGAAAACGACCTCGGGAAGGTAAAACCGCGCCATATTGTTTTGTTACGTAACCGAGTGTACGACGGAGAAACGAGGAGTTCTCGTCGTTCGACAGGCACGTCCGACGACGTGGAGGCTCCTCGTCTCCGTCGTCGGGCATACGCGAGCACCGAAGGTAAAAGGTAAAATGAGATCTATCGTTTATAACGAGGTTAGGGTTATCTCGTGCTCGCGCGAACCACTTGCGCGTATCGGATATCCATCTCTCGTCTTTTCTGCGCATTGTTTATGGACGCTCCTCCATACATATATGTAACACTCCCCCCTCGGGACGAAAATTCGCGTACGAGCGTCCAGCTGAATTTTTCTTCTTCCCTTATTGTCAATGAAGTTTTCGCATGAAATCATTTTAAATCCATGTATTATTTATTACAAACATTATACTAAACATATTCGTCGACATTATATTTACGTGTAAATGTAAGGTAGTTCTATATTAGGTACAGTCAATAAATCAAAAGTTTTTATTTCAATTTATCTCCATACCATGTGGTTTTAGAGCTTAAGTCAATTAAGAAAAGTTGTTGCTAATTGTTTCAAGAACAACGTACTCAAAATTCAAGGTTTTCCAAGGTGACTTGTAACGTACGTATGAAAATTAAAAAATTCATAATCTTAGGATTTAACAAAAAAATTTGAGGAAGCTTCTTTCAAGTACAATAAAGAGATGTGCAACATTTTAAGAAGGTTCAACATCTAGATTTCAAGATATTTAGGATTGAAAATGGTAATATTTAACACAGGCTCTTATGGAAGAGCACTGAAAATAGGGATTTTTAACAATAAATATCTATGGCTATACCAATTTTCAATAAATTCCTAAATAATCGATAAAACTATAGAACTATAGTTCTATATACCTTAAGGTAATATTTTACATATTTATTGTTGGAAATCCCTATTTTTCGTAATTTCTCGTTATCAAGAGCTTTATAAATATTTTTTTTGATTGTACATTTTGAAAAAAATTAAACATTTTGAAACGCACAGTTTTAAAAAAAAGTCTTTCCAAATTGTTCACCTAATGATTTTACCTTTGGTTTGGACGTCGAAGAACGTGGCTTTCGAATATTTATTCAGTCTACTACGAAACTTTCCGGAAGTGGTTCTACTGCTATGCAAATTATTATTACATAAAATATTGTATAGATCATCGATCATTTGAATATTAAAAATATTTTATTTGAAAATAATGTAATTTATTGTTGACAGTCATGATAAATTCATAATTTTTTGATCGAATTAAAAAAATTAATGATTACATACCTGAGAAGGATTTTGGTAAAATTTTAAATAATTACCAATGTCATGAAATAAAAAGTAAATTATCGAGGTAATTATCAAAATATAGACGCGTATGCGTATTAACTGCTGACAAAACTTTCAAATGTCTATACTTTCTTCAATTACTAAAAATAATATTTAAAAATCAAAAAATTATTTGGAATATCAAATGAAGACTAAGCAAACATTTTTCTGCAAAGATAGTCTATTATTGAGTATAGCAGCATGACTTCCTTATATCGTAATTCTAACATTTCTTACAATCACAATCTTTTTACAGATTGTAAATACATATAAAATTATATAAATCTATTTATATAACATATACCATATTTATTAATATACCAACATGATTTTAAATTCTTTTTCGACTTTATTTCTATACAAGCACAAAGAAAACAATAAAAGTCTGTATCATTTTCTTTGAATCTTACGATGTTCTTGTCGCAAAATAAGCAAATCGAAGCTGTGAAAAACGTAAATGACGGTTTCGTCAGGCAACCTGCTTCGACGGGGGAACAGCTAGTAGCGAAAATACTTTTGACATTTAACGAAACAATATTCTGCTCTCGGAGAAACAAGAGCCGAAGGAACTCGGCGCGATAGAAAAAAGTGAAACGAGACCGAAAAATCGCGCGGAATCTCGGGTTACGAGTGTACGCGCGCACGAAGCGATGAATTTGCGATAAAAAAATTGATCGAGGCGACATCGAAATCGATACAGAGAGAGAGAGAGAGAGGGAAGGAGAAAAGTCGATGAGGGGTTTTTGCGTTCGGCGATTGACGGGAGGCGAAGATGAGAGAAGGAGAGAGAGTGGAAGGTCGTTGGAACGGGCGAGGATTAGAGGAACGGAATATTCGACGAAGCGACGAAGATCGCCGTTTAAGAATCACGCTGTTGGCCCGCATCGCGGCTTGATCGGGAGGACCCCCCAGTCCGAGTAAGAAGAGGTTAAGGCTGCGCTTTTTTCCTCTCTTTCTCTCGCTCGTCTCTCTCTCTCTCTCTTTCTCTCTCCTGTCCTCTTCCCTTTCATGATCGAAACTCGAGGGCGAGACGAGAGAAAACACACTCGACGTTCACGAGAGCTGCTGTACGCGCGTTATTACGAGACACACCGCTCTCTCGGACCGACAATTTTTCTCTATTTTTTTTTCTTTTATATGCATGCATACATATATATATCTTTTCTCTCTCTCTCTCTCTCTCTTTTTATACATATTTATATACATTTACACATGCATTAAGTATATATTTTTAATACATAAATACTCACATACGCGTTTTTTTTCTCTTTCTCTCTCTCTCTCGTACTTTTTCCAACCAACAAATGGAGCATCCACGCAGCACATCGCTGCGTGCCGTTTTACCCGGTACGATGCGCGGATGCCAACAATGGAGGTGGGATGCTCATTTGTCTGCAGGCATTGTTGTTTGCCCGGGCGGAAACACGAGCTAACCCTCCCTCCCTCCCTCTTTCTCTCTCTCTCTTGCCCGCCCGCCCTTCCACCCTCCTCTGCGCACTGCTTTTCTCCCTTATTTCTTTTCGCGCAAACTTCTTTTTTTCTCATCTCCTCTCTCTTCCGCTCCCTCCCCTCTTCTTTCTTCTCTTTCGATTTCATGTTTCGATCTTCATTCGACCTCGACGTCAACATTTTTCTCGCTCGGAATTGATTTTTTTGTTTTTTTTTTTAATTCGTATATACTTTTGAAAGCGGGACTTTGTTGTTCAATTTATTCATACTCTCGTTAAACAGAGAAACGTTTTCTCTGCACATTATTTTTTTTATGCTGAAATTACAAACGAATATGTATATAGTATTAAAAAATGAATTTTTGCAATTACATTTTTTTTCGATATAGACTGTATTGATCCAGTTTTTTTATAGCTGTATTTTAAGTATACCATTACCGATAAAATAAGTTAAAACTATCCTGTCAATGTTCGACATAAAAACCAGAGTCTTATATAAGGAATCATTAGCATGCGCTCTTTTATCGAAAAAATATATATATTTGGAGTGAACAATGTAAAATATCTCATGGGTTCGTTAACGTGTAAGGTTTCATTATTTACCATAAAAATATATGGTCTAATATATGGTCGAACTTTTGAGAGAATTATTTACTTATAATATATATCGAATAAAAAAAATGAAAATTTCGAAATTTTGCATTTAAAAATTTCGAAATTATATAGTTTATGTAGTAGAAAATATTTATTCAGTATTAAAAAAATATTTATTTACGTCTTATTTAAAAATAAGCCAAGCAGCATCTTATTTGACTAGTAATATGCTTTTCTTCTTTTTTTGTGAAAAGCTTTGCGAACCGAAGTTTGTTGTTCAATTTCGTATATTTTCTGAAACTCAAGAGTGAACGAAATTCAGAAAAAAAAATTTCGCATCGTCCTTTCATTTCTTCAATCTCTTCTTATAATCAAAATGAAATATGTTTGCTGTCGAAAATTTCGTCTTATTTGTATAAGCGTTTAATATACAAAATCAAAATTTCGCTGTTCACGTCGCAACCTTATTTGTGAAAGCTTCGCCGTAGATGAAATTTCGATCGTTCTAAATTTTGATATATTTCTTAAAACTATTTAAAATTTCATAAAATTTTTATTGTTAAATTCAGTATATTCGCACCGAGATTGAAAGAAGTATACCTCACGGTACTGAGAAAAGAACATCTTTTTTTTCGTCTTCGCATTCTCATTCGACTTGCCGATTCCATTCAACATACTTAAGATCATACCGATTTCCCCTGTTCGAATCGTTTTTTTTTCTTTTTTCTTTCTAAGAGCTTCGAGATTTCGTTGTTCAATTGCATGTTATCCCCGATATTACCGAATATACGCACGGGATCGAGGAAACAAAATTCCAAGAACCGTACGGGCTACGCTGAAGGGACGATTTTATATGTTTAATGAGAAAATTATTGCTCTTTTCATTCGGCGTACAATAAAACGTGGGCACGCGAGGCTGCGGATAAATACGAAAAGAAATTGAATACGCGTATAATGGGAGGTAGAGAATGAAGGACGAGACAAAGACGGGCTAGAAAAATCGAATGATCAAAAATCGTTGGAGGAATGAGGATGTGGCGGGGGAGAGAGTGAGAGCGAGAGGGGTGGGTAAGGCCGGGGAGGGAACGTTGTGAAAAAAAAACGAAGATGAAGTGAAAAAGCGGCGAGCGCGAGGAGATGAGGAATCGAGACAAAAGCAGGGAGATCGCCAGATCCGCGGATGCTGCAAGGGTGCAGGATTCTGGCTCATTGGGCACGCGTACAAATTCGTCGCGACACGGGCGACCTCCCTCTCTGGACTCACACAGCCGGGCTCGCCCGTCGAGCCTCTCTCTTTCTCTCTCTCTTTCTTTCGCTTTCTTTCTCTCTCTCTCTCGGCGATGGCCCAACTTTGGCCCTGTTCAGGTATATGAAAACGCCCGCGCGCATATGACGGCCCCGCGTCCTGCTCGGCGTCCACCTCGCCGCGGGTATTTAGTACAGAGGACGAAGAAACGAACAGTCCCTTATCTTGGCCATCGGTCGAGCTTCCTTCTTAACGGGTGACCGGACACCGACTACACGCGAGTTTTCGCTACACGCGATCTCTTTCTCTTTTCTCCTTTTTTTCCTCATCCTCCTTTCCTCCCTCCCTTCCTCCCCCAGCCATTTTTTTTCTCTCCGTTCGCTTCTTTCGTCTCTTTATCCTCTTTTTTTTGGCTCTTTTCGTACTTCGATGCTCTCGCTCCCTTATCCTCGTTCTACCAATTTTTTTCCAGGAGAGAAATTAATTTTGTCTCGATCGTGCGTATATATAGGTTTTAAAATTCTTTGTTCCTTGCAAAATCACGAACTTACGAGCTGCGCGAAAGAATTTTGACAATTATGTACGTCGAAGTTACTGGTGTTTATTGTTAGTCAGGATCCCGTTTAGCATACGAACTGGAGATACTGTCTCTGAAGAAATAAGAGAGTTTTTCATATGACAAATCGGTAAAATTTTGAATTTATATTTTTGCCATGAATTTGACAATTATTTTTTCTGTTAGCTGCAATATCATCAGTCAATATAATTTAATGATACTTTTCAGACTCTCAAAAAAGTTAATTATATAAAAACGATAAAATGATCGAACTTCTAAATGATAAGTTTCGAAGCCTTTTAATTTCATAAAATTGGGTGTGCCTTAATATAGATAATTTTATATTATTATGTAAAAAATCAAGAAATAAGAAATAAGTTTTATGACGTATACATATCTGTTTTTTAAAGAAAAACATTCGTAAATATATCTAAAAAAACGGTTCGTCTTTGTCCAGTGTTCTCCATAAGATTATTTCAAGATCATATTCAATTATCTTGTATGCAAGGGTCTTATACCTTATTTTAAAATATAATATATACAGTCTACGAAAAGAGATTATATTTTTTTTTCATCTATTTGCAAATTGACAAATATCGTTGAGCACGTAAGGATATTATTTATGAAAAACGTGAGTAGGCTTCGTTGTCGGCGGGGTTTTTATTTCAATTTGGCCGCGTTGCCAGTGCGTTTCGATCTCCGTGCGCGTCTCGTTTAAAATTCAAAGGAGAGACGATGCCGAGGTATTGCCCGGTTCGGCGTCGATATCGTTTAGTCGGGAGCGCGGGCAGACGTTTACGGGGGTGGAAGAGAAGCAACGGAATAAGAAGAATCGATACGGGCAGACGGAAAGGCGTGTGCGCATAGGTGGAAGCAGGCGAGCAGCTCTCGCTTTTTTCCTCGGGGGCAACAGGTAATTTGACGGACAGAGTATAATACGATGTTAATAGAATGGAACATGCCCTCTTCTCTCTATCTCCATATACATGCGCGCATTATGTCTTTTACCGCCGAAGAAACATCATTCTTATAAATCTCGGTTAATTTGGCAGAGCCATTCGGCTCGCTCCCGAGACCCGCGCCTTATTTTTATTTTTTCTCCCATTCTCTCTCTCCCTCTTACTCATACTCTCGTTCTATTCATCATTCTTTTTTATAGCTCGAGACCCGATTGCATCCGTTTTGCATCACTCTTTTGCTTTTCTTCGTGTCTCTTATTGACTCTCCTTCGCGTTCTCCTCCTCTCGGCTGCTTCTTTCCTCCCACCCTCCCTTCTTTCTTTCTTTCTTTCTTTCTGTCGTTTCTCCTCTCCCCGAGCACCGAACTTCGCTCTCTCCTTTAAAAAATTGTTCAACCGTACACATGCGCGGCGATCGTTAAATTAAATTGAACGCTCGGCGACAGCGCGTTTCCGCATTGCCTCGAGCTTATTCCTTCCCAGCTTCCATGCAAAACTGTCGGAAAACAAAAAATTCACTTATTCCATACGCCATTTTTCATTTCTATTGTGACAAACGTGAACGTATCAATTACTCTTCTATGGTATCTCAAAATAAATTTGTCGATGAAACAAAATTTATTCGAAAAATTGTAAATGATGCTGGTAACTACTTGGAAATATATGAGAATATTTTGTATAAGACATATAGTAATTATGATTACAAAATTATTATAATTGCTTAGTTGTATATTTAAACAAAAAACGTTAAATTTTTCCAAATCACAGTACAAAAAACATTTAGGAATGCTAAATTTCTTTTAATTATACAGAAATGAGCAAAAAAAAGTAAATTTTCTTTCTTTTTGCTCACAGCACTTGGCCCACAAATGAGTCTTTATTTTTTTAGGATGAATTAAAAAATAAGTTTATCCGTAGATCTGTTTTTCGTACAGATTGATCGAATATCGATCAATATCGAGAAAGGAATTAACAACGCACCATGAGCACCATTACCCCGTTCCTCATACTTGACAAAAAATTCCACATAATGAAGATTAAAGATAAAACGCGCGGGAACGAGAGGCCGGGGGACTCGGGCCATTCCGAAGTTTGACACGCGTGGCTGCGGTGTGTGTCGTTCTGGACCAAAAAAAAAAATTCCGATGTCCTACACGATTTCAACTTTACGATTTCTTCGAAATTTCTACTCGAATCTCGGCCTCGATCTCCATTCCGTCCGCGTACACACTTTTATTTCCATGAAAAAGACTGAGGCGACTTGTCACCGCGAGAGCTATTATCTCGCATCCTCGTCAAACGAAAATTCGAATCAATTCAATTGAAAGAAATCGAAGTATAAAATTATATATTTCAAAGTAGCCGAAAAAAAACTGTTTTTTTTCTTTTTTTCCATATACTTTAAATGAGAATAGGGTAACTCGATAATATGCATGGACGTATATAAGATTCTAATTTTTTTTCTCACATAAAAGTAATTTAAAAACTTTTTTCGATATTTTTGATAATATTTTTATAAATAAATAGAAGTAAAAATAGTAATAGCAGTATACAGTAAAATTTTTGACATTTTGTTAATCGCTGTTTTATTCATGATTTGGATGATTGAGATAATAGCTATATATAATTTTATGTGATAGTCGTCGTGAAAAAAAAGATTGAAAAAAATTTCGATAAAATTAGAATTACGGCATCTAGTTCGTGAGTAGTTGACTTATTTTTAAATAGAAAGAGAAAACAAAAATTAAAAATACTGGGTTTTCCTCGACCTTGTACAGTTTTTATTTAATATGAATTATTACAAAATTTTTGACCTCTTTAAATTTGTCAAAATTAATTGGTTTGGAGATAGAAGAGTTGCGTCTGTATTCTCCGTTGTAAATGTACTTATCTCGAGTTACTATACCGCAACTCTTGATACATTTTGGTAATACGTGCAGTACTTGACAACAAATTTTTTTCATTTTACTTAAATTTTTTAATTAATATGTATCTTTAGATATATCGAACAGTCCCGAAATCTGAGGATAAAAACATGATACACCTTTTATTATCACAGTATTGAAAATAAATCTTGTAAATGAGAAAATCAGTTTTACTGCGTATATATCAGTATAGCTATATATTTCAATCGCTATTGCATACTAACTATATATAGCATTAACCTTTTTAATAAGGCCGTATACCCATAATTTACATATATAATGATTTATTTCAATAGTAATTATGAATATAAAATTTAAAAAGTAATTTTCACAAGAATCATCAATATGCACATTCTAGAAGAAACATTATTATATATTTCTCGTACTTTTATTCGTATATATATATAATTCTTTAATATTTAAAAAACTCATTAAAATAACATTTGTTTATCTATTGGTCGGGTTAGACTAACGAGATGAGAAAAAATAACAATTATATAGATTATATTTCATTTAAATTCGATCTTAAATATATTTCGTGTTACTATATATAAAAATATATTTACAATTCTAAAAAATATTAACATAGTTGGCACTTTTTATAGTATATAAAATCTCTGCTATCGTGATTTGCCTCCGAGCTTGTATATAAGTACAATAAAAAAAAGGCGAATCTGGTGGTCGTGCGAAAGAATTGGAATATAAAATTATGAAAAATAAAAATAATAAACCAGCGGTAAATAACGTTTCGGAAGGGAGTTTGCGATATGTTGATTACACGGCTGTCGACGAAAACGGCTATACGGAGCACACTTGGCAAACGTGGCCGCATCAGCGAGGGTGGTCACTATTAATACATCCATATATGTAAAACATATGTGTGCATATGTATAAATAGTAATATATATAGTGTGTATAGTATATCGTGAAAAAAAAACAGAGAAAAAAGCGAGAAGAGAAAAAAAAAGAAGAAGAAAGAATAAAGGCGGTGGAGGTGGATGGACGCGATCTCGATCGATCTCGTTTGTCTCGTTCGATCGATTCGGACCGGTTCGGCGATCGGATCGAGAGAGGTCCTAGCAGAGGGCCTCGTTCAGCCGGTCTGCCAGATGGTCTACGGCCCGCCGACGATCGTCCAGCCGCGCCCATTAAACTACGAGAGAACGCGCATCGCACCTCCGAAACTTTTATCATGTATCCTCCTCCTCCTCCTTCTCTTTTATTCTCCTCTCCTTCTCTTTTCCCGCTCTACATCACATTATAATATTTTTGTATAAACACGCGCCGCTATTCTGCCGATCATTACGAAATTAACCCCCATCAAAATATTAGCCTCGACTGTCGACGACTCGTTTCGTACACCGAACGCATCAATTTTCCTTTATTTCCTTCCGCACTCGCTCTCCTCCTCCTCCTCCTCTCCATATTTATAATATTCAATCACCTTCGACGACTTTTTACCTTTATTTTTATATCGCCCCCAGTCATCCCTCGAAACTTTTATTATATTTGCATTTATCGTCGACACTGTGCACAGTCTCGATATTTTTTAATCGCGACATTTTTCTTCTTTATTCAAATGTATTCGAATATTGTATTAATTTAATTTTTCGTGACGCTCTTTTTCACCAAAAATTTTAATTTAGTGATATATGGAGAACAGTTGAGAAAATAAGGGAAAAGTATATAGATGAGGAAAAAGGTGCGTGGAGTACGCCGAGATCTTTA
>JAPYYW010001030.1:0-35570 GCA_030522545.1 Cremastinae sp. A BG-2022a
ATCAATTATCTCTTTTCTTTTAAATGATGTATGAATTAAAACAAAAATTAAAATTGGATGCTTAAATTAACAATGACTTCAGGTTAATTTTTTAAATACATATTTCACAAAACGATACCACGAAATTACTTATTTTTTCATTCTAAATCGATATAGACACAAAAGACCCTAATTTTGAAACAATTATTTACAAATATAAATGTACTCAGTTAACTTTATTTTGAAGGATCAATCAATTATCTCTTTTCAGAAAATGACCGTTCACGGAGGTGACTTTCTCGGTAGCATAGAACAAGATTTCACCCTAATTTCATCGAAATTCACTGTTTACAATCCGTCACGCGAGCCGTTGTGCTTAATTTACGCACCGAACACGTTTTGTTCCTGCTCGTACAAGGAAGAAAGATTTCAGGTGGGAACGTTTTTTTTTTCGATTGACATAAATATCGCTTGTTTTTCGACTCATTTTGACATTGAGATCGTATTTAGGTCTCGTCCTTGGACAGCTGCAGGCCACTGGCCTCGATTATTCTTCAGTGGGACATTCAGCTCGACGATTACGTAGTTACACTCACCTTTCCTCTGGACATGGACGTCAACCTCAAGAGCCTCTTGCTCGGAGCAGCCTTTCTTATGGTAACAATTTCAAAACTCACAGGAATAAAATTCCAAAAATAAATGCAATTCTCATATTTTCAACAATATATCGCTCGTCCAAGAGCCTTGAAATAAAAATTTCTTCGAAAAATGCTTTTTGTTTTCAGGAGTCGCTGTACTTCGAGCGCATAACAAAGTCTCCAGCCCGATAGCATCAAAAATGGAAACTACTTCTAAGCATAAAAATTATAAGGATTAATTAATATTATTAAGATTATTATTATAGAATAATTGTAAAATTAGCTTTACTATTGGAAATATTTTGTAAGAGGGTATTTCGTGTATTGAAATCGTGCAGCAACGCGAATCGCGGTGTAATGTGGAACTACGAAGAAAAAGGAATGTTTTTTAATCCATGAGCAAATTATCGGTAAAATACCAGTCGATGGTACGACGAACTGATTCATTACCGACGAAATTTCGTGAGAGACAAATTGCCTTGACAATTACCACTCAATTCTCTCTCATCACGATATTCACGTCGAAAACGTGTATAAGTAGATATGATTTTATATCTGACATCACCTGTTGACGGAGCGCATATATATACGCTCAAAATGCACACCGCGTAACTGTAAACAAGCCTTATCCCCTAAAATGACAGCTCGTACTCTTTGCCCAGACATTTATTTCGGCGAAATAAATATTCACCGATATAAAGAGATCTTATCAGATGTAAAATGTTCTCTCCCGAGCCTGAAAAAATATACGAATTTTCGAAAATAATGCCAATTGCAGAGAGCCTCTGTTTTTTAAGGAACGATGAAAGTTATATTTTCGGTAGTGATGCGTCATTCACGCACTTCTCCGCACGCAGCTTTTAAAAGTATAAAAATAAAACAATCGATCGCCATACCGGCGTTCGCGGTGTATGGCCAAAAAGCCGGTTATCTCTTTCGCATACTCTTCCGTTGAACTTTGAAACTCGAGGCTCTTTTAAAATACAACAGACACGCTTTATACACACCTCCGTCGAGTTTGTTTCATTGTAAATCCATACTCTTATCTTTTCGGGTCTTAATCGAGTCACTTTCGTCGAGTACGTGAGTAGAAACGCAGCTTTCGATATCTCTTTGTTGTTTTTTTTTGTTTCTTTTTCTATACAGCCTTTTTTTTTGTTTTGGTCGCGTCTTTTCTAATTTTTTGAATAATTTTTGCAACGCAATTATTTTTATCGCTCTTTTTGCTACGTTAATATTTATCGTCGTATTTAAAAATGCTCCAGCTGTTTTCGATTCTTGTCCGATTCTTACGATATTCATGAGTTTTTTGTATCGTTGAATAAAAAAGTTTTCAGGGCTACTTTTCAACGGGATTTGCAATGGGTTTTTGTGAGATTGTTGGATTGTTCGTGGTTCTGTATTACTTGTTCTATGCTATATTCCCATGGTTTCTCGATAGCGACGTAGAACTCGCGTTTTACGAAAAATGGGGAAGACCCATAGGTACGGAATCTGACTATTTCACTTCTGAAAGAAAATTTGACAATTTTTTTCAGTCTTTTACTTATTTTGACTTGTCAGAGAGCTTACGTGGAAAAGTCATCTGGATAACCGGAGCGTCGAGTGGCATTGGAGAACATCTGGCGTACACCTTGGCAAAAGTTGACTGCAAACTTATTTTGACAGCTCGAAGAGAAAGCGTGCTCCAAGAGGTCAAAGAAAAATGCTTAAGAAGTAAATATGTTGGAAAAACGTTCATTCATTTCTTTTTTTCACATACTCCAAATATGATAATTCATTTGTAAAAGAGAGAGATAAAATGGTAATCATTTTTCTTTTTCAATGAAATATCTTGGAAAAACGTTCATTCATTCATTTTTTTTGTTTTCATATATTTCAAATATGGTAATTCATTTGTACAAGAGAGAGATAAAATGATAATCATTTTTTTTTCAATCATATATCGTGGAAAAACGTTCATTCATTCATTTTTTTTTCATGTATTTCAAATATGGTAATTCAATTGTACAAGAGAGAGATAAAATGGTAATCATTTTTCTTTCAGTCAATGCTAATCTCAAGGAAAGCAACGTTGAAATTTTACCACTGGATGTAACAAAAACTGAACTGCACAAAGATGCTTTTGATCAAGTTATTTCCAAGTTTGGCAAAGTAAAAAGGATTTGATATTCAATGTTCCCACTTATGCTTCTTATTTTACAAAGTAAAATATTTTATTTTCAGCTGGATATTTTGGTCAACAATGCAGGAAGAACCCAGAGAGCAATTTGGGAGAATATTGAAGTGGAGGTTGACAGAGAAGTCTTCGATTTGAATGTGTTTTCAGTTGTCTCTCTAAGCAGATTGGCAGTAAAACATTTTCTTGAGAATGGTAAAGGACACCTGGTAGTCACGTCGAGCATGGCGGGCATTCACGGAGTACCGTTTTCGGGATCCTACACGGGCAGCAAACACGCTTTGCACGTTAGTTTACCAACGAAATTGTAATTAAGAGAAGAAACATTATTTTTTTTTACTAAACAGCAGTTTTTCAGGGATACTTTGAGAGTCTGCGCAATGAGAAAATGAATTCGAACATCGCGATCACTATGATTTGCCCGGGACCGATACAGACACCGTTCCTCAGCGAAGGATTTACCGAAAAATTTGGCGAGGTATGATGAACTCGGGCAAAAAAACGACGTATTTGAAATAACTTCAAATTTGTACAAGTGCAACATTTTCACAGAAATTTGGACATGAGACTGAAGTTTCGAAATCGAAAATGGGCCCGGGACGTTGTTCGAAACTCATGGCTGTTGCAATGGCCAATGAAGTCCGCGAGACCTGGATCGGGAACTCGTTGACCATTCAGTTGACTTACTTGGCGATGAACCATCCTAATATAGCCAGATTGTAAGTTACAGAATCAAACTTACTTTTTTTTTTCGAAAAAAAAGGTGTTTCGCTAAAAAAGAAAAATAAAATTTCAGATTGATGAGCTATCTTGGGCCAAAATTCATGCAGAAGATACGTGACGCCAAAGTTACCAAGTAATTGCAACGAAGCAGCGAGATTTTCGTTTCTAATATACGGTCGCTCTTTCTGTAACTCTCGAATTTTTTTTATTAACTCTTTTTTTACACATGATTAAATATAAATGACTCACATCTACAGTTTAAAACGTATCCAAATGCTTCGACAATTTGGTTCGCGCGTCCTTTCCCCGTTTTATCGCAGTTTTGAATAATTGACAATATAGCTTGATAGCCGAATGCGTATCGTCGTTGCCGGGCACAGGGTAGGTCACGAGACGTGGATCGCAGTTTGTGTCGACGATCCCTATTGTGGGAATACACATTTTCGCAGAGTCTCGAACGGCGAGATGATCTTCGAGGACGGTGTCGAGGGTCGACAGAAAAATGCACAGGTCCGGCAGTCGAGTGACGGCTCCGAACTCTTTCGTAGAATTTGTAAATGTGCCACGTCCCCACTTGCAAGTGTGAGCAAATTCGCCGCACTCCATTGCAGTCGTTTCAACCAAATGCGTTACTTGTGGATTGCGAGACAAAAAGAGAATGACCCCGTCTCTGAAGGCTGTATGCGCTGCTATGTTGAGAGCATCTCGCAAGAGAGCTGCCGTCTGATCCAGATCAAATATCAGATGTTCTAAGCGAGAGCCGTAGATGTACGGCCTCATGTAATCATTCAGAGAGCCCTCTTTGTGTCCCAGGTGTACGTTCGCATCGAACAGATCTTTTACCGTAAACAATTGGTGGACTTGAAAAAAGTCTGGATGTTTCAGGGGGTCTATCAGCATTGACTCTTCGAGCAGCGCTGTGCGATCAAAAAATATAATTTTGCATATAAAATCAGCAAAATATTAAAAAAATATTTGGCAAAGAACAAATTAAATATTCTCACCCTCTGGAACTTGAACTTGGGTCTCTGACTGTGTTGACAGTTTAGCAATTCGCGAAGAGTGCAACCCGAGAGGCTTCACCCAGTGCCTCGTTCCGAGGATCGCTGAAAAAGACGTCAAAATGGAAATGACAACCTTTCGTTTGTAAAAGACTGAAAACAACAGATCGACATGTAATAAGGAATCAAACAAGATACTCGAATTCACCTTTTTTTGCAAAAGTTCGCGATAAAACGCCAACCATTTTTAATTAAAGGTTTAATAAAGTGAGGTTATGTTGTCTCCGGTATCACGTCAGAGGTCGCTTTTTCTCAGAGGCTTCGAACAGCCAATGAGAAGCGTCGGAATTCCGCCTCCCCCGCGATACAGCCGAAAAATTCGACATTCCGCTGTAACCAGCCAATCATGCGTTAGGCCTGGAGTTCTCAGCGACGACACGTTTCCAATGCAATTTTTATCCATTTTTTGAAAATGAATTCTTCGTAGTGATCTCGAATCCGGAAGCGTTTGATCGCGTTTTTTCAATTTAACAATGATTTTGTTAAATTTTATCGTCCTGGATCTGCAAAGTTGATGAACGATAGCAAAAAAGGTTTAGAAACAGAGCAGGGCGTTTTCCCGCGGATTTTCGTCCTCGTACAAAATTGCGCGTGCCGAATGCGCAGCGAGATCGCGAGGTAACCCCGCGCAGCGTCCACCGCGCGCACTAACTCGGCCAAGTGGCTGTGTGTAAGAGGGAAAAAAAAGCGATGTACCTCTGAAAAAAACCCGCCGTTCGTGACTGCTATTCACCTCGATGTATACGCGTAAAGAGTGTAACGAGCAACGTCTACGTGGGTAGACGGGAACAGCGAAAATACGATAATTAAAAAAGTGCTCGGAAGTGTGACCCTAATTGTGAGTAACGCCGATGTTTTTGCATTGTTGTTCGTCGCGGATTCCACGGTGTTGGCTCGAGCGCGCTCGAGAGCCAAACAAGATGGCTACCGTAGCGCGATTCTGTTTATTTTCCCTCCCTATTTGTTCCCGGAACCGTTCGCGACGAAACGATCGTGCACTCTGCACCGCGTGAATGTAAAAAATTGAATTTTTATCGTTTTACGATTTTCTCGAGAGTCACGGGACAAATACGGTGTCCATTTGTCGACGATTTTTCTATAACCGGTTCACGAAGTCGAAGAGAATATTCTTCCGATCTCGCCGCCAAAATATCTTCTCGCGCGTTTTGTCACTCTGTTATCGTGACAAAAGTCGTCCTTATCGCTCCCATTCGAAATTTTACTCTATCGCTTTTATGCACTGATCAATGAATAAACAAACACCGTGTTACGAGTTTTCGTATCCCAGGCAACGAGAGTCTGTATTTTCTCTGCCAACCTTATTCTAGTTTTAATTCAAGTACCGTCCAATCGGCTCCCCCCGTATTTAACCCATTGTTTCGTTACGTATCTCCTTTTGTTTACAGAATTGAACAAAATGTCCAGCTCGTTCATCGTAGAGCCACATCAGAGTGGTTCCAAAAAAGACGACACTCTCATCATAGTGGTTAACGACGATGGCACCATTTCTGTAGATCAAGAAACTTTACAAAATTTGATAAGTAAGTAACCGAGTGCCGATCGACGATGATTACATTTTGATCATTTGCGTAATAAAACTTTTCTGCGAGAAAATTTAATTTTGTTATTCCGAAAGATAATACACTGTTTTTTTTGAACCCAAAGTGTAGTTTTTTTTTAAATTCACAAGCTTTTGTACTAAAATAGTACATTTGATTATTCTTCGATAATAAAAAATGGATCGTAATTCAATTTTTTTAGTGAATCAGTCTGATGCAAAAGTCAGCGTAGTTAGAGTAGGACAGAGCGAGGGAGATGCAGAAAACGGGGACCTGACGCTGACCGTGGATCCGCCAACGTTCGAAAGAAGCGAAAATCAAAATCCTGCCATAAGCGCGGCAGTGTCCAGCGATGTAACCGGTCTGGTGGATCCATTCATGGAGATGGATCCTGAACAGCTGGAGAAACTGGAAACTGCCTTGCAGAGCGAACAAGCCAAGCAGATTCTTGGAGAAAACGTTACAGCGATGCTCGGTAAGTCAGCATTGAATAACCGAATCGATGCTTTTGATATTTATTCAAAATTTTATCCTTATATACTTTTTCTTCTTTTCAGATATGTTGACAGTGGAGGAACAACAAAAATCGATAAAATATTGCGTCGAACTTGACCACTGTTACACTAGTCGCACATCGCCAGCAGATCCAGAACCTTCGGATCCTTTGCCTATCGCGAATTCTCCAGAAACTGGCGAAGATGTCGACATTGTCAAGCATCCCCTGCAACAGCCAATTATTTTAGAAACTAACATCGAAAGTACAACACCCATAGCTCGTTCAAAAATCATGCACAGAAATCAGATCGTAAGTAATCTTTTTTTTTACATTTTCGTTCGTATGACACTACATCTATAATTTACTCAATATTTGACAATTGTTAGACGAGATCGGTAGTCCGAGGAGGGAGAAAAGTGGCCACTGTAGCTCAGCCTGCAGTTGCAGTGAAAACTCACGGAGCGACGACACCGCGAACCGCGAATCTGTTGCAACAATCTCCAAACAAAGGTCCGAATTTTTTCGCGAGCATGGAAAAATATTAATGCAATAAAATTTAATGAAATTATTTTAATAAAAAAAAATTTGTAGGCATAAATCGTACGGAAGCCGAGCAAAAGGAGGAAGATTCGATGAGTCCGTCGGAGTCGTCGGAATCGGAACCGCCGTCTGACAACGATTCAGATTTCGGTCCGAGAGGACCCCGGAGAGGAGGAATCCGTGCTCGGGGAGGACGGAAGGGTCTGACGACTCGCGGGGGAAGTGCGAGCGCGGGCGTGCGTCGCAGGAGCGCGAACAAGCAAATGGACATCGACCAAGTTCGGCGTTTGGACATGGAGATGGCAGCGGCTGTGGTGGCGATGAAGAGCCCAGAAAAATCCGAGCGACCTGACAGATTCAATCCGGTGAGGGCGAAGAAACGGACGAGAGGAAACGTCGGTCGGAAAAAAGAGGATTCTTCGCCGAGTCGCGGAATCACCTCTCCGTCTTCACCGGCGATTTCGGGAGAGAATTCTCCGGTTGAGAAACCGCTTCAGACGACAAATCAGGTCAAGGCGAATCTAATAAGCGCGAACATGATAAAGGGAGACATGATCCTGACGAAGCCCGGACAGGAGAGGAACAATCAAAAGGTCCTGTTCGTGCAGAAGAGGGTTCCGGTAAGACCGAGCGATTCGAAACCTCCCGGAACACCGAAAGAATCGATCAACGTTGCGGAAAGTGGAACGACCGTGCTGGTGCAGATTCAGCCCAAAGTGGGCGCTTCCGATGATGGAAAATTGGTCGCGGTGGCTGGTAGATCGCTCTCGAGCAATTTCGAGCCTCCCCAAACTAAAACCGCGACGAATTCGCCAATTCTGTCTTCCGCTGCTTCCACGATTGGTTTGGAACAGCAAGAACCTCCGAGAATCGATGCACCTTCCTCGCAATTGCCACAGCAATTGCTCCAGCACGAGCAGGAATCGACAGTCGCTCCCTCGCCCGCGCTCAGAACGAAGGGGATGGATGTCAAGAGGGAAAAGAGAAAATCCGAGTCCGAGGCCAAAGGAGATGAATCTTTGAAGCCATTGGAAGCTAAAACTCCAGATGGTTGGAAATATTTTCATTTATCTCTAATAATCATCTGAATATTATTTTTGTACTAATAAGTTTCGTACTTTTTGTTCAGTGACGAAGAAACCTTTGAAAAAGGAACAACGCAAAGCTCCGGCCGTCCTTGCCGATAGTCTGGGACCTGCACTTTTTTCGACTCCTGACATCATTCGTCGGGTCAGCTCGGAATCGAAGAGCACAGAAAATCTCGGAACGCCGACGATTCAAACGCCAGCGTCGCTCCAAGATTCAACGAACAGCGGAGCGGACATTCTCACGTCTTCCGTCTCGACGAGAAGTCACTCGGCAGCCGGAATTTCGGAGCACGATGTGGGAACGTCCGGAGATTCCTTCGCCGACGCGGCTGACGGAGCGAAATCGGATTCGAAAGCACCAACGGTCGAAGAACTCGAGCCTTCCTTGGATCCCGGTGAGGAAAAGTTCTCCCCATTCTCGCTCTACATATTCTCTTCTTTTTTTTCAACAGCGCGCGCTTTCTTTCTTTCTTTTATATTTTACTATTTTTATTTTATTTTTCTTTCTTGATTTCTTTTCGTCGTTCAGCTGCGAATGTAAATCGAATTCCCGATGCTCCTGTACTTGAAAAACCCAGGGATACGCCAGTTGTCCCGAATGAAATTATTCCCGAGCAAAGTAAGTTTTATCGCCGTCCCTTTTTTATTTGTTACTTTTTTTTTTCTTGAACACCAACTTCGGTTTCTCATTCTCCATCAAAATTTTCTGTATTTGATCATTATTTTAATTACCTGTGAAGGTGGAATGGAAGGAGAGGAAAATCTTCTCGCTTCTCTGGACATGGGAGCTGGAGTTTCCAACCACGACGTCGAGCTACTGGCCGAAGCTCTTCTCCTTCAGGACGCACTGGGCGTAGATCTTGGCGACCACGTAAGTTAAATCTGGATTTTTTTTAAATTAAAAAAATCAAAGAAAAACAGTGCACATCTAAAAAATACTGTTTTTTTAGCCTGTTCTGGCCGAATCTTCAAATACGGTGTCGGAACCGCTCTTGTCCACGTCCACGACGTTCGAGGAACAATTGGCGGCAGCGGGGAGACGAAATGAAATTTCGACGAAAACTGCGGAGCTCGCGAAATGCGGAGAATCCGGAATCGCGACGTCAGCCGTTTCGTCGATTAAAGATGTCAGGGAGAGTGTGGAAGTGCCCAAAAAACGAGACGATAAAGAGCCAATTCAAATAATTCGGGGAGGACGCGTAATTACCCTTCCGCCGATAGAAGCGCCGGCGACGCGGAGCAAGAGATTGCAGGCGAAACCGGAACCTGCTCCGATCTCGATAGAAATAAAGAAGGAGGAAAAGATTGTGTAAGTTAAAAGTTGTCTCGTGCTGAAAGGTTTCGACGTGAATCGAATTTAATATTAGCGTTTTTTTTTCTTTTTTTTAGAAAACAATTTGTTCAGAAACCGAGGGAAATCGAGGAATCGAGTCTAGACCATATGAATATAGGACATGTCAACGATCAGAGAGAAATCCCGGATGACGACGATGACGAGGATGACGAGGAAGAAAATTCCGACTCCGAGGACGATCCCGACCGCCTCTGGTGCATATGCAAGCGACCTCACAACAATCGATTCATGATCTGTTGCGACGTTTGCGAGGACTGGTTCCACGGAAAATGTGTCCACGTTAGCAAAGCTATGGGTAATTGTTTATTAAATTCTCATAAATGAATGAAGAATCGATCAAAGAAATCAATTCGTTTTTTTTTAGGACAACAAATGGAAGAGAAAGGCATCGAGTGGGTGTGTCCGAATTGTGCGAAAAAGAAGGATCAGGGTCCAACCGAGCAGAAGAGAATTTTAGCAACGACGATGAAGCCGTTGTCGAAACCCGAAGTCGATCGTTCACCTCGAGCTCCTCGGGCGAGCGGTTCAACGAGCGAAAAAGTTCGCAAGGCGCCAGTCCAGCCGATCGCGACGGAGACTCCGGCACCGCCGGTGATCCTGGCGCCGCAGGTTGGCGTTACGCAGTGCGTCGTTTGCAAGAAGGAGGCTCGAAATTCGAGCATCTATTGCTCGGACGCTTGCATCTTGGCCCACGCTCAGGAGACACTGACGAGGGACAGCAAACCGAGCGTGCAAACGAGAGTCGCCCAGGGACAGACCGCTGAGATTCCTCCGAAACCGGCAACCGATGCGAGAGTCATTGTTTTTGAACGGAGAACAGGAAAAGTTCTTACAGGTACAGTTACAGATCGAATAATGAGTTTCCAACAACTGCAGCATGATTTAGACAATAAAATGATGAAAAATTTCAGGCACGGATGCTCCGACGAGGTCGAACTTGAAAACTTGGCTGAAAGAGAATCCAACGTTCGAGGTCGTTCGTCCGAACAACGTGAACACACTGCAGATCGGTGGAAAGACCGTTACCGCGATCCAGACACAGGGAGTCCCAAAAATCGTGAAAACGAGTCCAGGAACGAGCCCGGGCGCTCAGAGCAAGATGGTTTACGCGAAAGTGATCGGCTCGAAGCAGACTGTGCTCGCACCGAGTAATAAGAAGCTCGTGCTGATATCGGGCAATCAACAGCGGGTCTCACCGAAGTTGACGCAGCAGAAGGCTCAGGTCTCTCCGACGCCGGTGAAAAGTCCCGTAATGCGACAAACGACGATAAAGATCACTCCGCAGGGAGTAAGGTCGCCGACGACGAGCACGGGGAAACAAACGACGATCGTGAAGAAGCAGGAAGTCGCGAAAGCTACGCCGACGTCCCAGCAGCAGGCGTCGCAACAACAGCAGCCACAGCAGCAACAGCAGCAGCAGCAGCAGCAGAAACCCGTTCAAAAGACGCCCGGGAAAAAAGCTGAGCCGGAGCCGATAAGGCTTAACGTCAGAAAAACTCTCGCCGAGCTGCTGACCGCGAGAATCCGCGAGTGCAACGATCTGAGCCTGACCGACGAGGAGATAAACGAATTGGCTCTGAACATCGAGCTCGAGCTTTACAAGTGTTTCCGCGACACTGGCGCAAAGTACAAATCCAAGTATCGTAGTCTCGTCTTCAATATAAAGGACACGAAGAATCTAACGTTATTTAGGAAAATAGCCGATAGATCGTTGACGCCCGACGCCGTTGTCAGACTCAGCCCGGAGGAGATGGCGAGTCAGGAACTGGCGGAGTGGAGAGAGAAGGAGACGAAGCATCAACTGGAGATGATAAAGAAGAACGAGCTCGACCTGATGGCGCAAGCGAAGTCGATCGTCGTCAAGACTCACAAGGGCGAGTTGATTATCGAGAACGATACGGGAATCGGTCACGTCGATCCGAAGACGCCGGTGCAGGACATCGTGACCGCGCTGAACAGTCACGAAGCCGAGAACGAGGAGAACAAGGACGACGGGGTAAAGACCGGGCAGTCTTCGGCGAGCGAAGACTCGAAGTGGTCCAAGTCCGGGGTCACGACGACATCGACGACGACGACAACGACGACGACAACGACGACGATGACAACGACGGGGGGATCCTCAGGCGACGAGAAGAAGAAGAAAGATCGCGAGCGACGACGAGACAGGGGGAGCGGGGACAGCAAGAGCGGATCAAAGTCGAACGAGGACGGGAAAAGTTCAAAGTCGAAGAGATCCGAGGAGGAGGACAGACGGAGGAGCCACAGCAGAGGACAGAGTCGTCACAGCCGGGAGAGGGAGAGAAGCCGGGACAGAAAGTCGACGAGGAGCAAGGAGAGCAAACGCGAAGGCGAGAAAGAGGGCAAGGATCGCGAGCGTCACAAGAGCAACAAGGAGAGTCGTCAGAGGGACAAGGATCGGGATAGGAGGAGTCGAGGAAAGAACAAAGATCGGAGGAGTCGAAGGGACGAGGACGGTGGTGGTCGCAAGAAGGACGCAGACAAGAGAAACGAAGGTGGTCAGGGCGCCAGCGGAGAGGAGGCGAAACCGATCGAGGATCGACTTTGGCGGCACGTCGAGGATGAGACGACGACGAGCATGATGTCGGGAACCATGCTGTCGACGTCCAGTACGCTCCTCGATGGTAACGACTCCGACGTTTCCGACAGAGAGCCCAGTTCAACGGTGAATATCAAAACTCCTGACATCAACGAGGAAGCCGAGAGAGAGAAGGACAGCGCCCCGGTGATCGTCGAAGCTTCTCAGCTGCAACAGAAACAACAGGCTCTCCAGAAATCCGGCCAATCGCAGACCGTCTGGCGAGGCTTCGTCAACATGGTCGACGTCGCGAAATTCTTCATAACCGCGCAGGAAGTCAGCGGGGACGCGAGGGACCTCATGGAGGATCTTCCGGACACGGTCGACGTCGTCGGCAGAATAAGTCACGAAGCCGTCTGGGACTACATCTCGAAAATGAAGAAGAGCGGCTCCAAGGAGATTCTCGTCATAAGGCTCACCGCGGCCAACGACGAGGAGAAAATCCCCTACATAACGTTGTACAGTTACCTGAACAGTCGGAGCCGTTTGGGCGTCGTCGGCAACGTCTCGAAGAATATAAAAGACTTTTATATAATGCCATTCTCGCGACAGAGCCAGATTCCCGAAGTTCTCTTGCCGTTCGTCGGGCCTGGCTTCGAGGACCAGAGACCTCACCTGCTTCTCGGAATAATCGTGCGGAACAAGCGCAAGAGGGTGGCCACCGCCAGCCCCGTTGCCGCGCCTCCGGCCAAGATTTCGAAGAAGGACGAGGAAGAGTCCTCGGAAAAAGTTCGTTCGCATCATCACCATCATCACCACCACCACCAATCGCCGCCGGATTCTCCGCGACCCGCTCACAAGGGTCTTCTGCTGGAGTCCCTCCGAGAAAAGCAGACGGCGATCGCGCAAATGACCCTGGGAACTCTTAACAAGGCTCACGTTGGAATTTCGAGGACCACGATGATAGATAACGCGACGATATCGAAGCTCGTGCCGGAATTGTCGTCGAAAATTGATCTCAGCGAATCACCAAAAGGCGACGGGACACCGCCGTTACCGCTGCCAACTCCTCCGACGACGGTCAGCACCGCCGACGGTCTCGCCGACGAGGACGACGAGCCGTACAGCCCCGGCGGAGCCACCGACGTTGACGAGACCGAGGATCCCGACGACATTCGAATCGTCAGACCGACCGTAGTCGACTCGCCGACCTCGAATCTTCTGTCTCCCGCAAAAAATTCCTCGGACCTGCAGCGAAAAATGGACGAGCTAAATCGACAAATTGAGGAACAAAAGCAGCAGATACAGAGCATCAGCTCGTCATTCCTCGGTGAAGCTGCTGTCACGTTACCAGTGAGATTTTTCGTCTCTTCTCATTCATTTTTTTCTTTTTTAGAAAGTAAATTGCGCACGACTATCCAGTCAATCAAAAACTTTTTCGAGATTAATATTAATACGAGTTCTTGATGTGAGATTTTTTTATGAAAAAAAAATAATAAAAATGCGTTACCTTTCAGGGTCTCGGACTCGATCCTCCGGGAGCGTGTGACTCGGACGAGGCGTACAGTCCAACTGACGCGCGTTCGTTCACTCCTCCGCCTCCAGGAATCGCGAAATTCGCGCAGCCAATATTGGACAAGGTATCGGACATAACGATACCACCGAATCTGCAGGAGATCCTGGCGAACGTTAAGCGCCAGGAGAGTTCGAAAGTGGACCCTTACCTGCCATCGAAGCCGAGCGCGACGTTCCTGACGTCCTCGAACTCGCCGGTGTACTCGATAAAAACAGCAGACAAGTACACGCCGACGTTCATAAACAAGAGCGGCAGCCAAGGGTCGTCGGAGAGTTCGTCGGGGGCGAAGGAGACGAAGAGCACGTTGCGATCCCTGAGCGATCTCGATCTGATAAAAAAAGCAGAGGAGGAGTTGGCAGCGGTCGCGGCGGCAGCCGGGACGACGACGACGACGACGACAACGACGAGCGGCTCGATTTATCCGCAAATCGACGCACAGTCCGTTCCAGTTCCACCGCCGTCGTTCTCGTCGCCTCCGCCGCCGCTGCCACCGCCGCCACCGCCGAGTTCCGCGATCCCGGAAGCTCGCGAGCCGGCGATCGACATGCTCTCGTATCCGCCACCGATGCTCCCGGATGCCGACAAGAAGGGTGCCGCGAGCGTTTCGATGGAACAGCCGAAGCCTCCCGGGCTCGAGGACGAGGACTTGCCGGTTATTTTCCCATCGTCCGGACCCGGAAGCGCCGAGACGAGTCCCCGCAGCACGCAGAAGTTCGTACCGAAGAGCGGCGTCGTGCTCAGTGTTAAGCGAAAAGTGCCCGACGACGGGGCGCCATCCTCGCCGCTGACGCCGAGCAAAGCGCCAAGGACAAAGTCGCGATGGGGTCAAGGGCCCAACGAGTGAGACACTTCTTCTCCTCTCCGTTAATTATCCCGCGCCCATCCTTCTCTCATTACTCCCAATCATCGATATTTTAACTCTACTATCCCATTTTCAATCATTTTAATATCTCGCGTCTGGGAAGCCGCTCTCGAGCCACCGAGCGGCTAGCACCACTGTAAATACCAAAGTAAGCCGACAAGGACAAGAGCATCCGAGTACTTACGATTAGCGTGTCCTCGAGAGGCTGCCGCAATTAAGGCATGAAATGACTGTGTACCGTGTTATATTTAAATTTGTAAATAGGCTACGGAGACCGGTCGGAAGCCGAGAGAAAGACTTGTACAGTTTCGAGTGGAGATGCGTCCGAGATTGTACACGGAAAGATCGTTTTTTTTTTAATTTTTTTTTTCTTTTAGAAAATCCAAACGTGGAGCGCGTATACATAGTTCGAAGAAGAAAAAAAAAGAAATAATTGGGCTGTGTATGGTACTATAGATACCTATATATAAATATATATTATATATATATCTCACAGGAACAATATTTTAAGCGGATGCACTCGAGAACAATTGTCTAAAAATTCCGGGAGTTGTCAAGTTTTTATTGATCGACGATCATTCGTTCATCCGTATACGAGACAGACCTTTCTCTTTCAGTCTGCGCCCACGTCGTTTCACAGCTGCGAGAGGCACGAGGTTACTTTTCCCTCGATTTCCGCCAAAAACTCCGCGCAATCGTAAGTACGATCGGGAAAATCGCGTCGGTGTACGCCCCGGCGATTCACCGCGCGTACACCGACGCGTGACGAAGTTCGTTCAGAACGAGAACAAAAACAAAAAAAAAAGAAAAACGCAAGCAAACCGAGTCTTCGAGTTTAGATTGTAGCAAGGAACATTTTTATTTCCAACTCCACCTTTCCGTACCGGAAAATGTATTTATATTTTATGTATATATGTGTGTATATATACGTGTACATATGTCGAGCATTTCACGTAACTTCAGCCAATGAAAATAATACGAAGGAAAAAAAAAAGAGAGCAAAGATTTGAAAAATTATCGTTTCGTTTGAAAACAAAATACCCATCCTTTTACGAGATACTTTTTTTAGCTTACTTGGTCGTACGAAAATTTATGATGGAGGTTAGATTTCTCTTATTATTATTATTATTATTAAAAAATTGCAATCGGCTGAAAGTCTTCAGTGCAATGCCTTGTACGCTTACGTGTATGTACGCATATATATGATTTTCTGAAACAATGTTAAACGGCGGATTAGCGATATTTTTGGGAATGACCGCGATCGCCGGCCGCGTATTGTTCCGTCGGGATGAGAAAAAAAAAACAAAAAAACAACAAAAAATGAATGAATGGACAAAGGGGAATAAAATGATGCTCCATGTGTACAAATATAGCTTCCTCTCTCACAGGCTCGCTTCCAGTCTCAATGTTCTTGCTTTCCGGTGGAAAACTTAGGAAACGGCGACGATTTTTTTTCTTTTTTTTTTATAAATATAAGTATAAGAGGGGAATGAGTTGGATAATAATTCGTGGATAGCGTCGTTGGTGGAGAAACGAATATTCCATTGTGCAAAGGAAATATTGAGGCGATATCGAGCGTGCGTAGAATGTAAGACGCGTATGTTTCGTTTTTCTTTCTTCCCTCGTCGTTTGCGACCACGCCGGGCGCTAAAAGCCTCGCACAATTTTCTTAGGACGGCCGTTAGTTTGATTTGTAAGGAAAATGCGAGGAAGCGTCGATCCACGCGCATAGATGTACCGTTTGTGAAACGATATTTGATTGTGTTTCCGTCGAATTAATTCGAGCGCATATCCATAGTCACGAGAGAATAAAAAATGTGGTATCTGGTTACGGTACGCATCTGACACTCCTATGTATTTTTTTAATTCGTAAAAGATAGCCCGTATGTTTTTTTTTCTGTCCAGAGAGAGAGAGAGAGAGAGATTACGTGTCTTGGGCTATTTTCTTTCGAATATCTTTTCCTCCAGCTTGTGCAATCTTATAAGAGTCGAGATTATTGTATTTCCCGCTCGTTGATTGACCCTTCGAACACGAATACCTGACCATTACCAAGGAAGCACGTTAACGAATGTACAGACACGTTTTAAAAAATAACAAAGAAAAAAAAAAGCGAACAAGTTTTTATACACCTGTACACTTAACTTTTTTTTTATTCATTCGGTCTAATAAATGTACCGTTAATATAGAAAATTGCTTGTTCATTGATTAAAGTGTCTCTGGTTTAAATTCGGAGCTAAGTTCTCGTGCGAAACAGAAAGCACAGTTTCCGCGTTGTCACACGTGCTCGGATGGCAAATCAGCGTTTTTTTTTATCTCCCAGTAATTACAGGTAGCGTTATCGGCAGTTCATTTGTCTCATTGTTTTTTCTTCATAGACACAAAAATACCTTCGTTCGCGTCAGTACACATTTTCTCCGCACTTCTCGTCAACAAGCCGCTGACTCTCGAAAACGCGGTTTTTAAATATTGTAAAATCGCACGAAAGTTGACGCGCTTTTTGAATAAAATGCAAAAATTCGCAGCCTTGTTTTTTTTTTTAATTCGTTGGCGTTAGTTTTCGGTAAAATTACCGGAAAGGCACTTGCGTGGAATGGACGCGCGACGCTATCTGTCACCGTCGTCCGTTACTAAAATTTAAGAAATTTCGTCTCGTTCGGAGTTGACTCCGAAACTGACTTTTTGTGTCAGTTTATTCGCAACCGAGAGCCTTCGGTATTATTTTTCTGTCAAAGGGAAAATAAAATCGTGAATAATGTGGTATGAAATAATAACGCCAGGAATCGTAGTCGCGGCTTGCATAGCCGCACCGCAATATATCTGCTGGTGGTCCTGCAAAGCCTTCTTCGACAACGTAAGACATAACCTCAAATTTTATGTAACATTCAGCTAATCGAAAGTATCGGATGAGTTTTTACAAGAAATCGCTCGTTCACGTATTCAGCACTTCAGACGAGATCTAAACTCGCACTGGGGCCGACTTATGTTCTTGAGGGACTACGATATTGACGGTGCTGTCTGGAAAGTCAGGGTAATGCTTCGTTTACTTATTTCTGTCTCACTGTTCCAACTGTCATGTTTTTCATAATTTTCTTACTTTCTTCAGGGTCTGGAAAATATTCCTGACAGTGATGATAGTCCCTCCAGCTCGAAAGCAAATGCCACAGCTTCTAAATAGAATGTACAGACATAGTTATGTAGAACAGAAATTTTGGTTGTAAAATAAAATCATTTGCTCTTAAGAATTCTGCGCGAGTGGTTGTATCAACTGTAACTCTGTAAATTGAGTAAAACAAGTTGAAATACTTGATTTTGATTCTGGGTGAACAATAAAATAATGTTGAGGTCGTTACGAATTGTCTATAATTTATTTTGATTATTTGGTTCTCTTATTTTATGCTTTTCAAAAATCGTGCAACGATGTATCTTTTCTTTTATACATAAATCTTATAAATATAAGTTATATCATTTGTACATAAGATTCTTAAATAGTCTCCAATAATTGTTCAAACATTTGGGATTCATTAAATGCAAAATCTAATTAGCTCTACCAAAGATCCCGACGATTTCACTGAGCGATATTCCATCCAGTTTTTCATTGGCAATCGTTAATATTTTTTCGTTGAGAATTTCTGTTATTTCTGGCTGGAAATCTTGAACCAACTGTGGTCCTACGTTCGAAGTGACGTGCGAGACTACGTCCGACATTGACTGATCGTCCCACAGACCAGTTATTTCGACCTTAGAAAAAATTGAAAATTGTCCAGTTCTAACAAATTTTTACGTTATTTTATATGAACTGTTGTTAATTTATTTGGTTCTTTACCTTCAAATTTCCTAGCTTTACTTGTGACGAAACTTCCTGTACCTTGACACCACCTATGACTGAGAACTTCATCGTCGTCTCGAAAAATAAATTCGAGAGCACCGTCCTGTCGTCGAAAAAAATCGGTTATTCGTTTATTCGGTTTTTCCAGTCTCAGTGAACTATTTCTTTTTTTTTTATCAAATTGCTATTTTAAACTGTGATTAGATATCAGATTATGGAAAATATTTGACCAGTTCGGAAAGAGAAATGAAATATCTGAAAATTGAACGAATTCGACTATTTCGAACTTGTATAAACGATTTTAATATTTTAAGAATTTTTGAATAGTGAAAAAAAACTAATGAAAAAATTTGGAAATTGTTCTTATTAAAAAATTTAAGTAAGATGATTATTTTATATACAATCATTTTGGATTTAAATTCATTATATAATTTATTGGTTTGGAAAATGTGAAAATGTAGTTTTATAAATGATTTCTTACGTGAAATTTCCACTTCCATAAATAGGCATTGTTGCCATGAGCGTTGAGTTGAGATTATACATGGTTTCAATGAAAATTTTTGGCCAGGTAAATCCAGCCGTGATTTTTCGCGAGAATATACTAATTTCGGCCTTTTCGACGTTGTAGTTTGATATACCGAGGACATTAAGTTCCTGGAGAAGTAAATGTCCCCTGTCGAAAAAGATGAAAGAAAAATGAATAATTTGATTAATTTTCTTTTTGGATTTTAAATTAATCATTACTTTAATAATGTAAATAAGTTTTTAAAATTTATAGACCAATTTAGATCAATTTGGACAAGAAATCGACCTCGGTGCATTAAAATATGATAATTAAAAAATGGTACAACAATATTTTTATATTTTATATTACGTGATGTTCATATCATCGATGTCATAAGACACACTCTCGTTGTAGTATGGATCCATAACCGGAATTCCGAGAGTCTCGTTTCCTTCGCGAAGGGTAGTTTTGAAATTTTCCAAAAATGTCCGAAGCTTGTCATCCATGCCACGCATGTTTTTGATTTCTTCAATAGAAAAAAATTCCAATTAGCTTCGAAATAATTTTTATACGATTCGTTACTATTTCTCATTTTTAATTATTCTCTCAATCTTTATAAAGTTTGCAATTTTTTTTTCTAGCAAATATCCATTTTCGATTCTATTGAATTCATTCCAAAAAATATTTTTAAAGATTTTTCATTGTTTCATTTATTTTAAGGAAGTTGATATTTTTTCATCTTTTTTGCTGTTTTTTTTTCTCTACGTTCGATCCAGAGTTGTAGCTCCGTTCGTAGTTTTATGGTTCATTGGTAATCCTGTGATAATATCTGTACGGATTTTTGGACTTACGTTGGAGTTGGCTATCATTCTCGTTGATCCCGTAGGCGAGAATTTGGCCGGCGACCAAGGCCAATGTGGCGAGGATAAGACCCAGGTACTTCATCGTCCTTCTTCTCTGTATGTACACGTGAACCAACAGTATGTAGGACAATCAATGGATACAACAGTTTATATTACTATCGAACACCTGTCTTCGATAAAATATTTCAAGATTACGCGATCGATCGGGCTTTGACGATTTTTCAATATTAACTATAAAAAAAGAATCATTTTTTAAATTCATTTTAATCATACACGCCTTAAAATATCAATATTTCAAATAAAAATTTTTACATTTTTACTATTTTTTAATTATTTCATGTTATTTTAATATTTTAAAGAGGTCTGTTGCTAAATTCAGAGGTTTTTTTTGTCACGTGCAAACGAAGGATAAAATCATAAACTTATTTTTCAAGAATAATTACATAAAATTTATTTTCATACTTTTATTATTACTTTATTTCTTTTTTGTCTTTAAAAAAATATTGATTTAGATATTGTTTTACGCATAGTAACGTAAATTTGGTGTCTTGTACTTTTTTTATTTTCGATGTCAATCGAGTGAGAAAATGAATTTTTCTTCTTATTTTCATGGAGGCACGATCGTCGAGGTTTTCGGAAGGGTTCGCGAGACGGGAATGCCGCTCGTAGAGAATTGAATTTTCGCTTTCTTTAAACACCGCGCGAGAATCCATGGTTGGAGATGAGAGTGAATGGAGAAAAACTATAACCGATGAATAAAAACGGAGTAAAAAAAATAAAGGCTTCGAAGAGGCGAGGAAAACGCGACTGTCGCGATTGCTCGGTGACATGAATAGCAAACGAGGCACTCGAAGGCCTCGCAAATTTGTCTCATCGAGAGTATAGATAAGTTGCTTATTACACGGTCAACGAGTACACCAAATCGGTCGGCGCTAGCCAGTCTCGTAATCCCAGTTAAAGTGCTTGTCGAGTAAACACGATAGAACTTTTAAAAAATTTTCACAACATTAAGAATGTTGAGTCTATCTGGTTAAAATTCATAGTAATGTACTTTTTCTTATTTACGAAATTTTACTACGATCGACAAATGCATAAAACAGTATTTATTACAATGTTTATTTCAATAGAAAACTCATCTTCGTACACTGAGAAAAAATTTTGGTCGAATCAACAAAATTTCAATTGATTAACCAAAATTTTGTTGAATTAACAAAATTTCAGTTGATTAAACCAAATATTTGTTGAATCAACAAAATTTCACAAAATTTGTTTTCAGTGTACAGAATATTTTTGTTTGTGTTAATTATTCGTTAAGGGATTTCGATAGTTATAACGAAATAATTAAAATTCTTTCAAATTTTCATCGTGTTCTTAATAAAATTCGATTCCCTATACTTTTAACATGTAAAACTTCATTTATTTTCGCCAAGGCTATCGAAATCCCTTAATTATGAATAATTTATTGTACGCTTTTACTCACTTTTTCAAGAACTCTCGAAAGGCTCCTCAAATGTTGAAGTCCGAACCGAAAAATGAGAATTACTAAACGCGAAAAAAAAATGAAGGAGAACGAAAGTGAAGAAAAGGAAACTCTTTCGCTATTTATTAATTCTTACTATGGAAATAGTTTCGCGACGAGTGAATTTTTAAAAATTCGACGACAGTCGCTCTGGACATCGTTCACGAAATCTCTTTCTTATATACGACGTGAAATTGATTATTTTTATCGATTCATACGAGCACGTGTGAATGGCACTTATCTTTTGAGAAGTTTGAGCAATAATTTTTCGTTTTTATCTCGTTCACCGAATAGAAATTATGATCGCGCGATCGTCTCTTCTTCCGAATCTACATCCATATCGATTTCGTGAGAGATTGAAGATCTCTTCGATTACCTTGGTTGATATGTATTTCCTATTCTTAACCTCATTAGGCTTGCAACATGGCGACAAAAGTAATTTAATAAGACGCAAAACTCTGAAGTACCTTATCTCGATTTTTCATCGAGATTCGAATAAAAAAAGTAAAGAGAAAAGGATTTAATAAAAATTTTAGAACTTCGTCATATAGAAGAGAAAACAAAGAAGAAAAAATACTAAGAAATAAAATGTTAAAAAACGTATTTTTTTTTCATTTCAGTACAGTAATTGCTGTACAATATAATTATAATATGAATATAATTATAATATGATTATTTATATTATATTATATATTATAATATAATATAATATAATTATAATATAATTATAATATAATTATAATATAATTATAATATAATTATAATATGAAAATAATCCATCTTTTTTTTGAGTAATAAAAAGAGAACTTTCGATCGAGAATGCTTCTATTTTTTAATGAAACAAAAATGAAGAAAGCTCGATGCGTTATTATTGCGTTTTGTGGAAGAGAGAAAGAAAAAAAAGAAATGTCTCCTAGAGGATTCCTGAGTCGTCGATTCCATGCTGTTGGAAAACCCGTGCTGGAATTTCCGTAATTTTAATAACGTCGTCGAAGAAGCAGGGAAGCCTCTCGCTCTCTCGCTCTCACCCTTATAACCTTTCTCGTCCATATCCTTGAACACGCGATCCTATTAAAATGTATTCGCGACTTGGCAGACTTTCTACTCCCAAGATACTCCTCATTCTCGCCTCGATCTATATCTTCCCACGAAAACTTTATTCCCCGAGTCAAAGTCTCACCCCGAAATGAAAAATAAAACAAAAAACAGAGTAATGCTCAAATCGCTCACTTTGTTTCGAACGCTCTCTAATTTATTTTTCGCTCGCTCATTTCATTTTTTCATCACTGTATTTACCATTTTTTTATTCCTGCACTCTGTCGCTCATTCTCTTTCCTTATAATTATCGCGTCAATATCGTAATTTCTATACGTATTCGTAAGAGCAAAATCGCATCGTGCTTTGGAAAATGAGAATATGGTACAAACTATACTTATGATAATTCTTAAAACTTTATCCATGCACGATTTTTCTTTGTTTCCTGCGAGTCGTAGTGCGAAGTTTTTTTTTCACATCGTAAATTGGTGAAATTGATATTTTTATCAATTTTTTTATTGCTATCTATATCAATTTTTTAATTTCGACACAAGGACAATTTGAAAAACAAAAATTCTGAAAATTAGTAAAACCTTAAAAAATTCACAACTTATCATCAATTTTATTATTGACAAAATATTTAAAAATGTATTATTTTAAATATTAATTAAATTAAGTATACATTTAAGAAGAATATGTAAAAAAAACAACAATTTTTCATTACTTTTAAGATCACTCAATCCCTTTTAACGCTGATTTTTCTCACCCCATTTATCTCTCGATAATTACGAGCAATGTTATCATTTGTTAGCCGCGATAATTAATCGTATAACCGAGAGGACGATTAACGGCGTGGACCTTTGGCCGTTTTCCTCATTGTCGAAGAAACGAGTTTATCGTCGCGCCGGGACAAAGGCTCGGTAATTGAAAGCTCTCGCCAGGTGATCGAGAGCGAGGCGAGCGAGTTGGTTGAAAAAGGGCCGAGTTCGAGAAAGGATATAGATAGAGTGAGGGATGAGTTAGAAAAAGAGAAAGAAGGAGAGAAACATTGAAATTCTATAAGAGCGCTCGGGCGTGGAAGAAAAGTCGCGATCGGCAGAAATGAAATTTCATTCGGGAGGGTAAAGAGTCGCGTAGGAACTCGATGACATAATCGAGAGGGAGAGAAGAGAGAAAAAGAAAGAAAGAAAAAAAACAACGAAAAGAGAAAAAGGATGACCAGGAGCGGGGAAAAAATTGCACCGAGAAAACAAAGAGGAGATCTTATTGGCGCGTGGAGAGAACGGAGAGAAAGAAATTGGTTATAAGAGAACTTTCCGGATTATCGGAAAAGCGAGCGGTTGGAATTTTTTGCTCCCTCATCGTGAAAGAAAGCGAGAGAGAGACGAAGACGCGAGGGAGGAAGGAGAGAGAAACGGAGGAGTGAAAAAAGCGTCGAGGGGAGAGCGAGATTGAAAGATCGAAGCGGGAGTGGAGGGAGAGGGCGCTCGAGGGGAAGAAAATCGCGAGTTTTTCCAAAGCAGAGGGAGGAAACGGGACGAGAGCGCGCGGGAGGAACAGGAGAGCGTGTCTTGTCCCGAGAGGAGCGAGATAACGAGAGGCCGAGAAGAAGGACCGACTTGGGCAACGAAAACGAGAGAATGAAACAAGACGGATAGAGAGACACGTGGAAATGGCGAGCGTCGTGGAAAGAAAGAGTCGCGAGGACGAGCCCCGATGAGCGCGACGCGATAGTCCGATGAGGGGGAGGATTTTCGCGTTTCTGTATAAAAAAAAACGAACGAGGGAGAGGGGCCCGAGTTTTCGTAACGAGGGTAACGACGGAAGACGCGGTGCGACGAAGAAGGACAAACTCTGGAAAGAGAGAAAAAAAAAGAGAGAGAGAAATCCCAAAAAATAAAAGAGAGAAGATAGAAAAACCGAGAGAGACGAAAATCTAGAAAATTTCACCCTCTCGCCCTCTCGAGAGGACCGAGGAGAGACACGGCGAAGGGTCGCGAAGATGAAGAAAAAAAAGAAGCACGCGGCGCGGGAGGGGAGGAAAAGTGTATGATGGAGGAGGAGGAGGGGGATAGCCGCCGTCCGGAGCGAGACGAATTTTAGCATCTCGCTTTCTCTCTGGAGAAACTCCGAAGACGAATAAAATAAAGAAAAGAGGGAAAAAAAGGAGAAAGAGGAGAGGTAGGACGGGGAGAGATAAGAGCTCCGTCGTGGAAGATGGGATAACGAAAGGGTGCGAGAGAGAAAGAAAGAGAAAGAGAGAGAGAGAGAGAGAGGAGAGCGAAAATGGGGAGGGTGGCGAAAGAGATAAAAGACGCGGAGAGCGAGCGAGAGAGATAGAGAGTAAGGGGAGAGGGTGGGAGGGGAGAGCCGCACACGGAGCAGAGAGAGCTTTATACTGGTGGTGCTGGCTGCTGGCTTCACCCTTACTCGTCGCGGCGGCTCGGCCGACCTCAGTGCGGCCTGAACGGTTAGCCGGCCTACATCGCACGAGACTCGCTCGCTCGTTCTCGTTTAACTAAAAGTCCAATATTCGCTTGAGACAAAATAAACAAAACAAAATATAGAGACTAAATATGTAACGGTAATAAACGGATAAGAGAACGACGGCAAAAAGAGCGACGACTACGGGGACGGTGACACGGAAAGAAAAGTATATACGAGAGACACGTTATTGCGCCTTTTTTTTTTCATTGTTTTCGTTTTTCGGCCACTACCGGAGCCCTCGGATCCTCGCCGACAATCTCTCGCGCCGGGAACGACGAGCTTCCGATTCGGGAATCGCGACTATCCGTATTCTCTCTCCGCACGAGATTCGTAACAACCGGGCGCTCGCCCTCTCTCTCGTTTGTCACGTTCCTCATCGTTTCCGAGATGAAATTCTCTCGATAACAAAAACGATGCACAAGGGGTGAGATTTGTCACGAAACCGTCATACTTTTTCTACTTTGATGGAAAAATCATCCAAAATCGTATATATATATAGGCATAAACCAGTAAAATATAGAATAAAAAAGTTATTATCTAAAAAACACTGTTTTTTTTTTAAATTGTACTTTTTTTTTAATATCAATTTGCGAGCTCGTGAAGGGAATAAGAAGACGCGAGCGAGACGCGTCTTTCTCCTTTTTCCGTCGCGATGAAAAATGGCCTTTCTCGGTTGACGCGACAATTTGAAAATTCCCTCGTGATTGGAAGCTCGTTGGCTGCGGTGTATCGCGCCCGACATCGGCGCAAATTACAGTCGATAAGAGAGTCTCACGTAACGCGGAGAAGAGAGAGAGAGAGAGAGAGAGTACGCGACGGTGGTCAGCCCCGTTCGACGTTTATTAACAAAACGCTACGAGCCCCGACGCGCGCGTATAAATTTTCATAGATACGCACACGTCGGCGTGTCGCTCTCTCTCTCTTTCTCTCTCTCAATCTCCGTCTCTCTCGAGATCGTTATCGCGCTCGGTGTAATACCAGCTTCCGGGACGATCCTCTCCGTTCACTGCGTAATCCGACGTAGAAAAGAGCGTGCGAGGAATAACGAGACGAAGAGAGAGAGAGGGAGACGAACTTCTGGGTCGTGAGAGCTTGCGGCTTGCCGAATGTGACCGAAAACGTCGTCGAGAAGATAATCTCAAATAAATCAAAAAATATTTTTAATTTAAAGAAAAAAAAAGAGAAAAATAATAAGATAAAAATAAAGCAATTGAACGATCTTTCAATCAGATTCCGACGAGAGTTACCGATTTTCGTTCGACCAAGCGAATCTTCGTTGATCCAGGAGTTTTTAAAAATAACAGTAAACGAGAAAACGTGCGGGAGGCTAGATTCTGTTCGCGACGCTCTCTCGGCGAGATAACGTGGGAAAAAAGGCTGTGAGAAAGTTCCGGAATCCGCGAGTTGATAACAAGAGAAACCCCTGGGACGAAGAGATAAACGGGGAACGACGATCGGCAGTCCCGGATGTTGCGCTAGATTTCGAGGTACGATAAACTCCAGTCGTGTATTATTCATCATGGATAAACATACTTGTTCATTTATTTATTGTCTATTTCTTGTATTACGCCTCGACGAGACACACGATGCGCCTCTTTTTTTTTCGTTCACGCCACACACACGTATAGTCGATCATTCGTCGAGATTATTCCCCATTGACGAGATAATTATTTTAATCGATCGACGGAATACCAGACGAAAATACTCCGATCTAATAATAAAATAATAATTCGTTTTTCATCAAACGCGTCATTACAATACGCTCGACTACGTTATATCAGCTTCGAGTGCGGGCGATACGATCGCGGACATTATTTTTAATGAAAAAAAAGGAAGGAAATAAACGTTCGTATATGCAGCGTGGAAAATAGTACGGAATTCTGGGTACGAAGATGCGATCTTGGGATCGATCTGGTGGAAAAAATAGCGCAGGCAAATTGCGGGAGAACGATGTTGGGGGATTGTTGGAAAAAAAGTTGAAAAATACCGGAGACGTGTATATTCCGTTCTGAAAATGACCTTTCAAATGCAGGGCGCGCACTTGTTCTTCTTTTTCTTTTTTTTTTCTCTCTCCCTTTTTCTCGTTCTGCGCTGTCGTTTAATTGCGAAGAGCTTTGTCGAGGACTGTGACGGATGTCGCGCGAGCTGTATCATTCCGAGGGCGTAATCTCGATGTGTAATGTCTCGTGTAATCGGTGCATTCGAGTAACGAGGCGTCGAGGCCAGACGCACCGCGAGCGGGTATAACAACGGCGAGTAGAAAAGCCCCGTGCAAACTGGCAACCGAGGCAGTGACGCTGAAACGAATGCTCAGACATTCGAGAAATCTTTCTCCCTTTTTTTTTCTTCACTCTCTCGCTTTTTTATTTTTCCACATTCAGAAGCCCGCGAGCCTTCGACATTCTTTCCCTCTATTTTTTTTACGGAATTCTCCTCGGTAGAGTCTCGTTTTAATTATGTTTTACGTTTGTTTCAAATGTATTTGAATAATTGTTCTTCATTGCTTCCTATTTTTTTTTCTTTTACAAGTAATTTCCATAATAATGTTAATTCAACTTTCTTTTATCTCTCAATTCTGATAAAAAACAATTATTTTTATTCTGTTACACGTTCATAAAAGAAATAGTTTGGCAATTACTGATTGTTTTCTTTTTTTTAACGAATCATTATTTTTATTCTGTCGTACACAAGTTTATTTTAAAAAATATTGCACTAATTACTCGATGGCTCGCTATTTTTTTTCTTTCAAGAGTAATTTTATCTTCGTTCTCTACTTATTTGATTGAAAAGTATTTAAGAATTATTAATGGATCATTATTTTTATTCTGATCTACGTTTATTTTAAAAAAATTGCACTTCTTATTCAATTGCTTTCTTGTTTTTTTTGCGAATAATTTTATTTTTGTTCTCTACTTATTTGATTGAAGCTATTAAGAATGAATACAATTTTTTTTTTAATTTCCTTGCCAACCAATCTTTATCTCTGTTCATTTATTAATTAGTGACAACATTTTTCATTATTTATATCTGAACGATACTGATCATTAAATTCTATACATACTGCAAACTCGAGGTAAATTATTCGAGTATTTTTATTAAAACGAGCCATGTTTTTCCCTGTTCACAATTAATAATAACAAGTACCGACAGAGTATGCTAAAAGTGATAAAATGCACTTTGCCGAGGGATATTAAAATTAAAAGTTTTCACGATAATTCGTAAATCAGGACTTGATAAATTTTGTAAACTTGTAGAATACGAGAAGTGAATTTATGCAACAATGACCACGGGGAAGAGCGAGCGAGAGAGAAAAATATATAGAGAGAGTTGCGCGAGCGATAGTGTATTTGCTGCAGTAGCGGATGCTGCATGCACGCTGCAGCATATTCGCAGCAGCGTTGTAGCAGGAGAGATGAGGCGAATGGCCTAGAGTGCAGGCGTTTTGACCGAAAGCATCGCCCACTCCACGTCTCCGTCCCTCTTTCCCTCTCTTTCTCTCTCTCTCTCTCCTCGCTTGTCTGCCGCCATTTAAGAGAAAATTAAAAATAACTTTCCCAGCACGGAAATAAAACGAGAGAAAATTCAATAATCAAGCATTACTCTTTTATTTATATACTCACAAACTATTTTTCCATGCGTTATTTTCGATGCGAGACCCTATTTAAGGAGGTACTCGCGTCTGACGAAAAAATAGGATTCAAAATTCATAATTTAACCGATTCAAAGGTTCAGTGTTTTTTGGAGTCTTTTTCGTATTCTGCATTTTTGGGATTTTATTTGAATTGTTCATTTTTTCAAGAAATTTTCTTGAAATAGAGAAATTGATTCGACGCGGTAACGAGAAAGAGTGTCAAAGGATGAATTGAATGCATGAATTAAATTTTCATGCATTCGGAAAATGGTTTAGATTTTGGATAAAAATAGTTTGGAAAGTAATTGACGAACGCTTGTCACTTAATAATTTAAAATAGAGTGTTTCAAAATGTTCATGTACGTCGTTGTCTATTTAAAAATGTATATGAGCACTATTTCTAAAAATATGAGAACTGCGTATACATTTTTGGAATATCGTTTCTAAGTACCTGAAATCAAGAATATACCAGACGTACCAGATCTCTATGTTTTTTCATTAAAAAATTTAATATTAAAAACTTTACCAAATAATTTACATTTTCTGTAAAATTCAGTTATTACAATTAAACCTCTTATTTAATTTTTATCTCAATTTTTGATGCATATTGTACCTTTACAAAATACGCACTCGTACGCGATAAAACTAAAAGAATGAAATAAAAAATGTTTAATAAACGAGATAACGAAATATAACGGTAATACATTATTCTCTGTACATTTTTTTGAATTTTTAATTACGTCAACATCATATTGTTCGTCGTGTACCGCGAAAAATAGATGTCGGTGTCGGATATTAAGGGAAAAAAAGGGGTTTAAAAAAGGACTGTGGGAATGATTTAAATCGGTCGTATCGCAAAAAAGGGGAATAACGACGAAATTAAACAGGCTGGTCCGAATATTCGCGAACACGGCACCGGGGATCCGACAGGTTTATAACGCGGGGCGCAGCTCGGGACTCGTTTCTTCGTGAACGAGGCGCATAACACACCCGAGGCTCGTACCTCACCGTGGCGAGAAAATTGCCGTGGAAATACGACATGCTTGCAAGCACGAGCTCGAACGACCTCATCGGGACATTTAGAAAGTCACAAAAAAAAAACAAATTCGTCGAGTCACAAAACCCCCGGACATATCGAAGAAACGACTTTTCCATCCCAAGAAAATTTATTCTCTTTCCTCGAATCGCCGGCAAATATAACACGCTCGTTATCAGATTTCTATCGCGACAGCTGGAACTTCGTTAAAGGTTGTCTCCGTACAGTCAAACTCAAAAATAGTATTTTTGGTCGGAAATACTCTCGAAATTTTCAAAAAATCGGTTTTTGGTTTTCTTCGAACGTTTGCGCAGTGTTTCAGTTGTAAATGACGATTTTATTACAAAATATACTGTCACTTACTCCTGAAGATATTCCCCGAAATTATTTTCTCGAGTCGACAACGATCTAAAATATCTCAATTTTCTTAAATATTTATTTAAAAATTGTTATTTACGAATTTGATGCGTTAAAAGTGATGATAAAATTAATAGAGCGATTTTTAGATGAAAAATAAGAAAAATGACATAACTTTTTGTATTTTTGGAGTAAATGGATTTGTTGGACAGGGGGGTGGATATTTGGGCTCTCACAATCGAAGAGATATTGTCACCGATTTATTTTCGCCTGATTTTGGGCTGGCCGTGCTGGGAACGGGAAAAAAATAATTCCGGGCGTTCCCGTGGACGGATAAAGAGAGGACAGCGTGCGCGGAAGATGTACAATGCGGGAAAAACGATAACGAGAACGCGAAGAGGATAAATGCGACGACGATAACGATGACAGTGATTTCTGCGTCGTTAAACCTCTTCGTTTTTATCTAAAAATACTCTCCCGTGACCTTTTCGATTCCGGGACTCTCGGGCTCGGAGGAATATCCGCCGTCTCATCGAATCTAAGGAGACACACGCTTCGCGATTGTAAACAATTCGGGATCGAGGAAACGTACAGGAGACAAATCGATCGGCGAAACTTTCGCGACGAGACGAAACTTTTTCCAAATATCTCGGCCCCGGCTCCCCGGCGTTGGAACTTCTTTTTCGCCCCGAAACTTTTAATGAGCACATTTTTTTTCGGGAGGGCAACTAAATTCTGACTTTATGGAAAAAATTACTTTCGCCCCTGTACGTCGTTGCGGCCTTTCTACCATTTTTTTTAACCCGCGCGTATAAATATTTCGGTGGTTATTAATTCTCGTTGAAATTGGAGCGAAAAAGTAATCTCGCTACACTTTTTTTTAACTCGCTCTCTCTCCCGTCCTATATATATTCTTCGATTCACGAAAAGGCCGCCTTCCGCGAATGCTGCGATGTGTTTCAATAATCGTGATATCTCTGCCAAGGATCCAATTAATTCTTTCTTCTCCCCCTGGCAAAGCCCCGGGCACGTCGAAAAAAAAAAACGAAAATCTGAAAATTTCAGCTCTTATCGATCGGAATACATTTTATTAATTAGTTAGAAAATAGCACGGAATGATCAAAGTTTCGAGTAACTCCTCATCCACTTTCTCCTCGCTCGAGTCAAATAAGTTTTGAATGCTTAAAAACTTTCTGACAAACCGTTGATCGATTAAGTAGTCGCTAATTCGCGACGACCTTGACATTCGGATAAACTATTCGCCGAAAAAATTAAAATAAAATCCCTCTTCAATCATTGAGAATACATTTTCGATCATATTATTCAAATGATTAAAAGTATAAATTTAAAGTATAAAAATATAAAATGTAGAAAATATAAATCGGTAAAGTCCGAGGAAAATTCAGGAAAATATTATCGAATCGATCACCCGAAAAGCCAAGCAGACAAGAACCAGACATTTTTCAAGAAAAAAAAAATGCCAAACTCCGGCACAATCCTTGAAAAACAAAGAAAAGAAACGTGAAAAATCCGAAAGAGAATCCAGTGACATTATTTCACGCGAAATCCTCTCCGGGTCTCAGTTTCCGTCGAGCCGATGAAAAGCTTCGATTTAAAGGGATACGAGATCCGCGCGGAGTCGAAGAAAAATAAATAAATAAGTAAAAAAAGAAAAAAAAAAGAAAAAAAACCTGCGAGGTGTCTTACCGAAAGAAATCTTTCGATATTTCATCCTCATCGCGGCGTTGTCGCGCGGTGTGTCCCGGCGTGTTATCGGGGCGTCAAGCCAGATTACAGTAAATTCCAATCGAGTCCTGGCTTGGGATTTCTTCCGGCAGTATAGCGGGTTCGACATCAGCGGCAGAATCGCCAGCTGGGCTCGTATCTCAACAACAGAGAGAGAGAGAGACAGAGAGAGAATATGCTCTATATCTGTACAATTATGGTCGAGGCTTGTGCCTCGTTTCCCCCTGTATATGTACCACGCTCTCTCTCTCTCTTTCTCTCAATACCTATATATTAGAGCTTATACGGCAACGTGGGGATGAAATACATGTATAGAGGAGAACACGATGAAGGAAAGCAGCGAGAGAGGAGAGGCCCGTTCGTCGTTCGCAGGCATCGTATCGATTGACCTCGACGAGCAAAGAGAGGATCTCTCTCTCCCTTTCTCCCTCGCGTACACACACTGACACACAAAAACACTCGCACTTACACACACACGTGTTTACAAAAACTTATATTTATATTTTAGGCTGAGGCAAAAAGAAAAGATTACTCATTTTAATTGTTTCCATCGACACGGGTATAGTTGGTTAAATTTCGCATGTCGTTCCTGAATTCGATTCGTATCATTGTTTTGCAGTTAAGGAGGTTGTTACGGAATTTCAAAGTCTGGAGAATTGACTGAAAATGTAACGATAGGATAGAAAATAAAATTAGCTTTCTAATAAGCACGAAATTTATGTAGGTTATTGAACTTTCTGTGAAGAAATATACATTTGAAAATGAAAAATTTACACGGTGATTTTGCTTCGTGTATGGGGTATGAGTATTCATTTGGGTAATTAACACATGGGGACACCAGAGAGTTACATGGATTTTTGATATGATGTTTCCTAGAGAGGTATCATTAATTATATCAATAAAAAAATGTGGGATCTTCAAACAAATAAGAAAAATTTATCGAGTTAATCGACAGTTCACTGTGTAAAACCTCTTTCATATTAATTCAAAACAGAGTGTATAATTTTTTAAAGTGTAAATTAATTCAGAACATTATTCTTCTGAAACGCATTAATAGAAGTGAATCTCGTATGAAAAAGTAAATAAAATAATGCTTTTTTCAAATTGAGTTTTTTTTTTAATTTTAATTTTCAAACAGTTGTATTGACTACTCTGAAATTACAACCTCCTTATATGACTTTGGAAATTTCTTTTATTTCGTTCTGAATTTTTTGAGTCAATAGAGAAGCAATTTATGTTATAATTTATATCATACATTTATTTAAACTAATCAGCTTGATGTAAGTATAACGATAGTCCAAAAAAATTGTATTAGGAATTTTACATTTATTGAGTACGTCTATTAAACAATAATTCACCTAAATATTCGTATTTTTATTAACTGTGCTATGATAGTGATAATTCTACATTGGAGACACATTTTTTTCCGTCAAAAAATTAATTTGCTCAAATTAAATCTCGAAGAAAATGAATTTTTTAAAATTCTTTAGGTGAAAATGTACCTTTTTCGTAAAGCAATGAATTGTGAAGCATTTATGTATATTGAGCTATGTATAAAATTCAGAACGAAATAGAAAATTTTTCAAAAAATGATGCAGATTGTACTCAGGAACCTCTAAATATTTTTTCCACGAGCTAAAATTTGAACAAGCATCTTTTTCCATAATTCCATAAATTTTTATCGGGCAGTACGTTAACTCAACTCTTCACTTCTCTCTACTCAAGACCATATTTTAAGTTAAATTTGGCGTTTTAAAACTTCAGAAGAGTTTTTTTTTGAGTAAATTTATTCCAAAATAGTCCATTTTTTTATAACAACTATATTCAAGATGAAATAGAAAAAAATAATGTCAAAAGTAGAGAAGTGAAGAGTAAAGTTAACGTGCTGCCTTTTTATTGTGCAATTGCGAAAAAAAATCGTAATTTTTTGACCAGTTTAATATTTGTAAAGAAGAGAGCAAGGGAGAAATTTACCGAGGCTCGCACCTCGATGTGTACGCGACGGCAAAACCTCGCCGAGGCGAAGATGACGTTCTCGTGACTGGAGAAAAAGGCCGGAAGGAAGACGGCGCGAGAGGATAGAGACAGAAAAGTGAGACGCGAGGAGGAGAGAAAGTGCGGCGAGAGAAAAAAGTCCTTCGCTCGTCTCGAGATGAGCCACTCGTCTCTCTTTCTATCGCTTGGGAAAAGAATCGCGAGAGAAGTTATATTGTGCACAAGCGAGAGAGAGAGAGAAAGAGAAAAAAAGAAAGAAAGAGAGAGAGAGAGACTTGTAGAAAAGAAAACGGTGAAAAATCATAAAAATTGGAGAAAGAAGAGAAAAGTTGAGAGTTCGAAGGAAGTTGAGAAAAATTGAAGGCACACGGAAAGCGTAAAGTAGCGAAGTTTGTTTCTCTCTCTCTCTTTCTTCATCTTATATATTTATGACTATTCTCGTCACTCTCTCGTCCCTCTTGCTCACGATTCTTCTCTCCTTCCCTCGTCGCGAGTCGAACATAAAGTTTCGCGCGTATTTACTTTCTTCGATTTTCTTTCAGCTCGATTCTCCTATTTTTTCATCCCCCGATACGCTTTACATGCTCGTAGCTCGGTGCACATCGCGCGCTCCATGTGCCGGGAAGGGTTGTTGTACACATGTGATGCATATAAAAGCGTAAACACGAGGGCGCACGTGTGTGCATGAACTCCGCGAACTTGAGTTTATTTCTCTCTTCTCTCCTTTTTTTTTACTTTTTTTTATTGGCTCTCTCTCTCTCCCTCTTATTTTTATCCTTTCTTCTCATCTTTTTCATTTTTTTTTCTTCCTCTCCGCGAGGAGAGACGAAGCTGTAAATTCAGGGAGGGTATAAATTTCCGGGGAGAACGACGTCGTCGGGCGAGAGCAAAAGTGGAAGACGAACGAGATGGAGAAAAGCACAGGAGGCTTCTGGACGATGTGACGACAATTAATAATTCACCCTGCCCGGCGCTCTCGGAACGGACATCGTGCCGGGGCTCGTTCAAAGAGTGAAGAAAAAAAAGTGAAGAAAAAATGTACGAGAGCTTTTTGCCCGGATGGACTCGACGACGGCGAGCTCGCTTCTCTCTCTCTCTCTCTCTCTCTCTCTCTCTCTCTCTCTCTCTCTCTCTCTCACTTTTCCATTTTTCCCCCTTCTTCCTCTTTTCCCATTCTCTCTCTCTTTCTCTCCTTCCTTTTCACTTTATTTATTTTTCAAGGCGAACGCCGGGCCGTGAGAACCCTCTCATTTCTCAATTGTTGTACGAAATTTTTCGAGACAAAAATTCATTCCTCGAAAAAACGTCGGCAGTCTGATAGCTTTTGAAGCTCGCTGAACGCTTTTGAATTCCCTTCGTCCTAACATTTTCAGGTCATTCTTATATTTTTCTTCGTATATACAATTTTTTTATTGAATATTTGAAACTTGCTATTAATTTAATTGGACAAAACAGAGTGAGCGAATTTTTTACAAATTTTGATAAAATATTTAACGATCGTGGTAGTTTAAACAATTTTTTCGTTAATCTTATTAATATATAAATGTGAAAGTTTGTATGTTTGGATGTTTGTTTGCAAGGATTTGAATGAAATTTGTCATAGAGACAGTTTTCAACGTCAATTTGAACATAGGTTACTTTATTTTAACCCACCGTAACCAGATGGCAATGCAGATTATGAAATTATATAGAAATCGACCTATCGACGATGGATTGACTTGAAATTCTTACTAGACATTGCATTTTAATAGAACAATGTTTGTATAGACTTTTTATTTTGAAATTGCAGCGGAAACAGAACATTTGAAAATATTTAACAAACATTTAGTGAATTTGTCAACGAATTAAGCCAAAAAACTGACTTTTGGATCAGTTTTTTCAATTTTTCAATATCAATTCTTGGATTACGCCCCGAATAAGTAACATTTTCGTTATCTACAGGAAATTTCCGATCGAATAAGGTCTTAAAATCGAAAAA